>JAJOZX010000651.1:1162500-1250241 GCA_023014485.1 Bathynomus jamesi | reverse complement strand
AAGTGTAAAATATATATATTAAATTTAAAATCAACTGAAACTAACTACTTTGAATTCCATTATTATATATAAATTATTGTGTATTTCAGAAAGGTAAAAAGTACAGTAATGTAGGAGTAATACCTAATATTTTAACGTTTACCCAAACATTATTTAGAAATTTTAACGTCTTTAGCCTCAGGCTTATATTTACGGTTTCTTCACATTGAAGAAGTAACTCAGCACACACACACACACACTTTATGTATTTTTGGGAGGAGGGGGATCATGACCCCTTATAATAGGCCGAAAGTTAGTGACATAAGAAATTACTAACCAACCTGGAACGACCACCAAACTTAGTGTACGCCTAACCCATACATAAGATTCACTTTGGTTCACCCAATGAATTAGTCGGATTTCTGGGTGCTACTGTAGTATGCGGTCTACCGTTAAGTTTCTACTGTAGTATGCGGTCTACCGTTCAAAATATTTAAAAGGAATTGAAAATGAATTGAAAGGAATTATAATTTAATTTACACAATTAAGGAATTATTAAAGAAGTTAAACATACTACTACCGCATACTTAACGGTAGACCGCATACTACAGTACGCCCTTGATGATTGGTTAGGTTAAGTCGTGATATTTTCGTTAGTTTTAACGAAAATATCACGACTTAACCTAACCAATCGTCAAGGGCGTACAATTAACCTAATAATAAGAAGATAAGAAGCTATAATTAAAAGGTAGACCGCCGAATCGTAGGTAGACCGCATACTACAGTAGCACCGATTTCTGATTGTCAAAAAAATAGTCGCCATGAAACGACATACTAGCCATATATATAGTTAGTTAAATCGATATATAGATAGATAAGTTGATAGACAGATACCAAAGCCAACCTATATCTCCAGTCACACTACGCTTATACGAAAATTCATTCTTTAATGCACTGGTTTTCAACCGGGAGTACATATTAAATTTTTCAGGGGTACACAGTGAGCTGACAAAACACGCGTTTTTCTCTTTTTCTTTTCCTTTGTAAATGTACTTTTCAAAACATTTTAAAAATATATATACTCGTACTGGCTGTTTGAACTCCGTGTATACATGCATTTTGTATGGGGGTACATGAAAACACCTTAACTTTTTAAAAGGATGCGTGGTCGAGACAAAGTTGAAAGCCCCTTGCTTTAATGAAATTGAGTAAAAGCCAGTGAGATCATAAATTTACAAAAATACTACAGCCATCAAAATTTTTAGCTTCACATCCAAAGCCAATGAGACCAAATTTTTTAAGAAGTATTTAAAATCCGAATGATTTCAAACTTAAGTAGAAGTTAAGGTCTCACCATAGATTAATATAATTATCGTGTCTTCTCATTTCATTCATCAGCTGTCATGCTACAGTAAAATGAATATATGATAATTTACAACTTACGCTTACAGTTATCATACTCTACACAACTTTTTCCTCTCTTATGAAAAGATATATTGTTCTTTTTACCTCAAATCTGTGTTATTACAACCATAAAAAGCACAATCTGTAACAAATCCTGGCCCTAATACAAAATTATAAGCCATTTCAAACGCGCGGATACCCACCACGATTTCATAATTAACGCAGCTGAATGAGATTTGTAATTTGTAAAGCTCAATTGGGAGGGCGCTGCGAGTCAATTTTTTTATAAATGTTTATGAATAAAATTAACTTTCATGATACGACTTGGTAATTACATTCGACTATGGCCACGCTGTTAAAAAAAATTTGACAGAAAACTCTAAACACGTTTTATGCGAACATGGACCGACTTGATATAATACTGAAAGATAATTTTCTCGTACCGTAAAACAAAAGATTACCAAAATCTAGTCGATTTATAGCAAGTAAATAATTTCATACAAAATATTTTCAACAAAAAACTTTCAGCCAGTGAGACCTTAACATTTACTTTAAGCTCACGAGCCACTTAGGTATTGATGCAGCTTCACAAATTTGATCTTATTGGCTTTGGATGTGAAGTTCAAAATTTTGATGACTGTGATATTTCTTTAAATTTATAATCTCACTTGCTTTTCCTCTATTTCATAAACGAGCATGAAATTTTGTACAAGTGTAGTATGACGAGATATAGGTAGGCTCTGGTAGAACTGCAAACCTAATTTGCAGTCAGAGACATTGGCTAAATCATTTTAAAATGATGTAAGCTAAACGGAGCCAATGTTCCTAACCCGTTTAGCTTGGTAACAATTTTAATAAAATACTGTAATACTGACGAAATTTCAGTGAAAAAAAAAATCCCGTTGGAAACAAAACTATCCAGATCACTATACTGACAAAAAATAACTCTTCCCAAATTGCCTGCAATCATATTTCACAGAAGCACAATTGATCGTTCCTCGCAAAAATTTCTCTCTCTCTGACAGATATGCTGCTAGTCTGGCCTAGGCATCTTCCTTTCATGAAATAAATTTCAAGATTAAATTCCTTGAAGCCATTCGTTATGTGTGTGTGTGTGTGTGTGTGTGTGTGTGTTGAAATATACATATACTGTATACAGAGTGACTATAAATTTGGATGAGTTAATTAAAAGGATTCTGAAAAGAAGTGAATGGAAGAAAAGGTTTAGGCCTATGGCATAAATTAATGAATTTACATATCTGATCCTACCATAGGCTTCTTTATATACAGGGTGTCCCAGGAGGAAATGTATTTGGGTAACTAAAAATAATAAAAAGCCGATCTTAGATAATATTCAATGACATTTAATGATACATTGGCAACTGTGCAGATCCTCACATTATTTATTTACATTATTTTTTTGTCTGGGGGTTCTTGAAGAGTAACGTTTATCAGTGGGGTAAGCCCGAAACTAGGGAGCAGTTGGTTGCACGTATACAGGATGCGTTCATGAACCTCAGAAATGAACTTCCGCGGTTTCCTTGGCAAGACTCGATGGATCGGAGGCTCGCCGCGTGCATTAAAGAAGAAGGGGGTCACTTTGAAACCATTCTGCAATAAGTGCAATAGTGTATTGTATGTTTGTACATTTTGTAAACCACAAGTGTCATTAAATAGTATCTAAGATCGCCTTTTTATTATGTTTTAATTACCCAAATGTAGAGGCCTGTATCTCGGTAACGGTCGGGAATCAGACCCATATGGATATAATACTTTCTACTTAGAAATACCCAGAGTAAAATGGTGCATTCTTGACATTTCCTCCTGGGACACCCTGTATATATATATATATATATATATAATATATATATATATATATATATATATATATATATAGTAACAATTCGCGCAGCACCATCGGGTTAAGTAATATTTCGTTTTCAGATACGGGTGGGAAATTAACGAAAGACGACCATGTTCTGATAATTTTGATAATTACATAATTAAATATGTAATAGTTGTAAAGTGTAATGCTTGAACCTTTGGTGCTTTCTTTAATGTCCGAACAACATTTGAAATTAAAATATTAACTAACCCTATGACGCACGAATTGTGCATTATTTGAAGAGCTAAAACTACTAAAGCTCGATGATGTAATCAAAGTGGCACATTTATTTTATTTATAAGTGTAAGAACAAAATCTAACTTACAATGGGTAAATAGATATTTTGTAACTCATCAACAAATCCACTCGTATCAGACCAGAAATTGATCAAAGCGTGTTACGCCTCAATTTAGATTGTGTTCAGCTCAAAAACTACCCATTTTCATTGGATTGAAACTATGGAATAATTTAAATGCTGATATATAAAATACTGTAAATTTAAATTCGTTTAAAACCAAATTCAAATCTCGATTAATAATAGCATACTAATAAAAATCTAGGATTACTGTACATTAGTATTGTTTATTCATATCTCGTATGTAATCTAAGATTAAAGACATATTTCTTACGATTGTTCAGTCTTATCTCTCGTGTATAATATTGATTTCTTTGTATGGTATTGGTATAATATCTTCAATAATAACCTTGCATTTGTTATATCGATATTGATAATTTAATTATTAATACTTATTCATGATTTATGTATTATTAATAATAACTATGTTTTATTTTTAATAAGAGTCCAGTAAAGCCGAAAGCTTAAGGGCCAAATTAAATAAATAAGTAGTCCAACTTCACAATTATTTATGTCATTGTAAATTTTAAGACCACTGTATTTTATTATTATTAAAGGTTTGTTACATGTTTGTTACATGTTATTCTGCGGCTATGCAATAACATTAATTTTCAAAATTTCATTAGTGACATTGAAAGCAATTTACTCTAAGACGAAAGGGAAATAATACCAATAATAAAAAAACAGTAAATAAATAACAATAAAAAATGGTCCAGTGGGACATGTCCAATTTCGCCATTTAGCGATAGAAAAGTTTCGTAAGTAATTGATGGTTAAAACCATTTGCGTGAGTCAGTTATAATCAGTTATAACAGACGGCCTAGAGAGCCACTCCACTCACCTGAATAACGTTTTGGGGGCGGAGAAAGAGGCGGGGGCTGTACGGGTGACTCGTAACCTTGCGAGGCAGAAACAGTTACGTCGAAAACGTCTGGCTGAATGTTGAAAGGTCGGATTGGGTTGGCGGTAATTAACTGTCCCTGATACACTGACGAAGAGACGATTGTATCGGCCATAACAACCCTGGGTGACCGGTAGTCGCGAAAGGGCGGATGGGGCCTGGAAGGCGGGTTGGTAGGGTCCCAAATTTGAAAGGGGAGGTCGAGGAGGAAACGGGGGTGAAGGGATTGGAAAGAGTCACAGCGGTTGTCGGTGGCAAAGAAAAGAAAGTAGCCGCGTTTACAGAAGAGGAAGACGAAGGAGCAATTATTTCCTCTGAATAAGATGAGGAAGAAAGGGGTACTGACTTCAAAGAAGAAGAAGCGGTGACTCCCTTCAAAAACTTCTTTGAAGGATATGAAATAACAGACTGTGATGATAATGATGATTTCTGCACAACTGTCGGAAGGACATCATTCAAATGAGACGCTTTCAATGACGATACGAGTGTAGGAGACAATTTTATATTCTGCAAACCCGAAGCCTTTTTTGACGCTATCAAATTGATGCTTTTTATCACTGATGGTTTCGTGCCAGAGTTCTCCGTCACTGTATTTGATGACGGAGAGGTTATTGAAGATTCGAGTGGCGGAGTGGGGGATGATGATGATGATGATGATGATGATGATGTTACAGGGATGACTTCACTGGAAAATACTGAAGTAGTAACTGGCTTTTCTTGGCTTTCTTTGTGGTCAAGGTTTGCACCACCACCACTGTCTTCTTGAGGGTTGTCGATAGTGTTGACTTCAATTGCGTCAGAAAATGATGGACTTACGGCGGTAACTGCGTCAGTCTGATTCGAATCATCTTCAGGGGCGGAAGAAGGAATGTTGGAGAGAACATCTTCAGGGATCGGAATTCCCGTTACGAAAGGTTTGCTCATCGTTGGCCTCGCGCTCAACGCGGGCGGCAAAGGAACGAGGAAAGGAGGTCTCGTGTTAGCAACGAACTGGGGACGATTCGAGTCAATTCCTGTTGGGGGAGTAACTGGAAGACGTATAGGAGGCCTTGTGAGCCCGGGTACTGGGTGAAGGAATCCGAAGGGAAGAATTGGCAATCTCGGAGGGCCCCGGTTATTTATTCTGGTACTGGTTATGAATCTTGACGGATTATTTCCAAATGTAGTTAATCGAGTATCCCTAGATTTCGATGCTGTTAGCTTTACATTGCCCCCAAGGAGCTTCATAATGCCCTGAATTATATCGTCGATGTTTGGATTTCCTCCGGAGTGCTTTCGCCCTTTCTCCAAAGGATTCCGGTAGTGAACCGGAGTCGTGGTTGGGGTTCCTACTTTACCGAAGAGATTCCCTACGACTCTTCTTTTGCTTCGATGTTTTGATTTGACCTCTTCAGGTATTGGAATGATTGCAGCTTCCTCGACCGTTGGTACATCGCTGGAATATTCATTTCCTTTGGTCGAGTGCGTGAAGAAATATTTCTTTCAGTGTTTGAGAAGCTGTATTGCGAAGCACCATTTTTCAGCTTTTTCTTTTTTGATTTATTAATAAAACGTGAAGTAAGCTCTACCAATTTGTTAGGCGAAGAACTCCCTCTAGGCAACTCTACATTATTATCGAAACTCGCTATTACACTATTTTTAAAAGTTTGGTTTAAAATTGTTGAACTATTGCTAAATGTACTCAAATGAGTATCTTTTAATGTATTTAAACTGGTACCAGAGTTAAAAGGTGTAAAATTAATATATTTAGAACCGAGTTCCCTATCATCCTTATCAACATTATTATCACTATCACATCCTGTTGTCTGCGACGATCTATGTTCCTTTAAGGGTACCCGCGAGTTCGCATCTGGAAAGAAAAAAAGAAAAATGATAGTCACTCCATTTCAAAGGATGATTTTACCCTATTTTTATAAAGAATTTTTCTATGACTTGCGAAGTCTTTCGCTAAAGGAAAGAGTAGTATAGGTTAGGGATGAGGTCTTGGAAAACACTAACTTTATGCTCTTTATTCTTCAATTATTTTCTTTATTACTTAACGATTTCACTCAAGAATAAAATTAGATGACGATAAAAATGTTTCTAACTCATTTATATTAGATGATAACTTATAAAAATATTTTGTTTACGACATTTTTTCATATTTACATAAAAATATTATATGTTTTTTAGGCCAGCTCTGCATAATCATCAGTGACTCAAACGTAAAAATGTAGGCAAAATAATACAGCACAAAACCAAACTGCTGTTACGTAACTATCTTGTAATTATATTCAAGAACAGAATAGTACAGAAAAACTACCAAAATAAATTCCTTCCACGTTCTGTATCAAATTATTTGAGTGCAATCACAGCACAAACCACCTACCGTACGTGGGATGGTAGCCGGCGACTAATATGCAACGTAGGACCCAAACAAGTGGAAATTAAGCGGATGCTACAATAATGCTCGCCTATAGACTTAATAGCCACGAAAGGTCAAAATGTTATAGATATGATACAGCATGGCCGAATATTTAATGACTTAACATCAGTGAAAGGGTTAAATTCAGTGACTGACTTTAACGAATGTTTTTACACTTATTCATTTTCATATTTAGATCCAGCTCATTTTACTATAAATGATAGCCTCCCTCTCGATCGCTTCGTTTCCTTCCTGCTAAAGTCATCGGGAATTAGGCCTATTCGCATCGAGTTTTCACTGGCTTTGTTATGAAAACCTTAAAGAAAGGTCTTCTATTTAGCAATCTTACACGAAAAATCTCGTATTTAGTAACTTATAGCAATATCTTATTTAACAAACTTATTCCTTTTGAAAGGAATAAGGTTTGCTACATTGGAGACCGCAATAATAACGTAGAAGTTATGAAATGGATGCCAAAGATAAATCTCCTGAAGTTTATTTTTCAGTCCGTATATGAAGAATATCCGAATGGTCTACGAGAAAATGATGATATAAGCCTACCTCCTGTAAGTGACAGGAATTAACCAATTCATCTTATTAACAAAATTTCACGTTGTAGGCCCAATGAAAATAACAACACTCATGGACTATTTAAGTTGTTAATGTGAACATAAAAATTAGCTTTCAGTTGTATTTATACAACTTTTTATATCACTTTCCCTATTAAAATAATGTTAAGAGTTTTACATTTAGGATTACGCTATAGGCATATATTATACTATTGGGTATAAACTATACTATACTATACAGCCCTATGCTGTAGAGCGCAAGGGCCTATAAGTAACATTTTAAATGAGTTTGTATGTAATGGGCGGTGAACGAGAACCTAAGGTGATGTTCTCAGAAAGGTGCCCGAAGACGGACTAATTTGAAGCTTCAACTATAAGTCTCGAGGCACGAAAAACAGTTAAAACCTGGTTACTGGGTAGAGTTCTCACGATGTTCTCCTCAAAGGTTAATTTAGTGTCAAGCATTAAAGATAAACTTTGGAGTCGGGTGCCAGAAAAAAACTTCATCAGCGTTTAAGAGCTGGTATACATATCGTACGCTAAACAAAAACTCAAGCTCCTAAAACGAAAACAGACGTGCTTGGGTATTTCGACGCAAGTGTGAGAAAACCTCAGTCAGTATTTTCCTGCTGGCGGTGCTGAATTCTGAAGTAGTTAAGTGCTCCAAGATAAACTCCAATCGTTCCATGGCAATTAAGAAGTTTGAACAAACACTCGAAACTATCCCAAGGTTGACCTTTTGTGATGGCCTTCCATACGTTTGAGAAAAGTATTAAAATATTATCCTAAGGAGGAAACGTTTACGTGTGTATATATATATATATATATATATATATATATATATATATATATATATATATATATTATATACTATGGCCTACTGTACATATTATTACTTTTAATGATTGTTATATGCCTTCACACTGATATTGCAGCATTAAAAATTGCTCCTATATATATATATATATATATATATATACTATGGCCTACTGTACATATTACTTTTAATGACTGTTATATGCCTTCACACTGATATTGCAGCATTAAAAATTGCTCCACTATTAGGCCTATATAATTAGCTCTGTCAAGACCTACCGGTATGGACCATTAATTTAGTCTAGCTATGAACGATGGAAAGATGTAAACGAGCCTACGGTAGGCATTTTCAGTAAGGAGGGCCAGAAACTGGCACAGCGCTCAGGCCAACTAATGCGGCCCATTGCTCAAACGCTGTATTATTATTATTACCAGTATCATCGGGAGTCGAACTCTCGATCTCAGTCTTCACTCCGCTTGTAGGGAAACGGTGTTTACCATTAAGCCACGGACGCTGGCAATTAAAGCATTAAATGAGCAGAATTTTTCTAAAATAGTCGGAAGCAACTTCATCATTTAGGTTGAGGGAAGTATTGTACGTTCACCTCAGATGAGAACTATATATATATATATATATATATATATATATATATATATATATATATATACGCGTTACACACAGACCATGCATGGAACAAGGAACTCTTTTGGGATATTAAATCCACTATAGTTCGAATAAGGAATGTTAAATGGCAAATACTGAAGTTTTGCTTTTCCCAAAGCTGAGTCCTGTCTGCTTAACATATTTGCTTAGTAGATGGCTGGTAAGGGAAGCTATATTTTGGGGCCGCTTTGCTAGTGACCCGTTGCCCACGTTGGGCTTCCACCATGAAAAAGCAAAACTTCAGTATTTGCCATTACTATTACTTATTTGAACTACGGTGGATTTAATATCTCAGAAGAGTTCCTTGTTCTATGTACGGTCTGTGTGTAACATACACATATATACATGTATGTTTCTTACTTCGAATGGTGACCTCCATTCTTGAAGTACTAAGAGAAGCAATTCCACGGAACAACAAATTAAAATGGCTTCCGTTCCGTTTCCTCCATTTATGGAACGAAAATGCTAATTGCGACGCTTGCCGACGCCGAGGGACTCGTTATCACAAACCGTCAATTTCGTTCTTATTTGGGTCGTGTAACGATTTGAGGATCCTCAAAAAAACTCCTTTCCTCACTGATGTAATTAATATGAGCTACTTTTATGTAAAATTATACTATCTTACAATTATTATTATTATTATTATTATTATTGCGGCTCGGTGGTGTAATGGTTAGCGTCGCTGACTACGAATCCATCGGCACCGGGATCGAAACCCGGTTCGTAGATAAATGGGTACCATGGGGAGCCTAGTGGTTAAGACGCTGGGCTGCTGGCGGGCAGTGGTTCGGATTCCACGTTAAACTGTAGGTTTAAGGTGGAATGACAAGCTTGACCTTCGTCAGAATGAACAATTCGGGCGGAAGCTAAACCAAGGTTAACCAAGGTATTGTTGTTTCTCAAAGAGCCTCCCTTGGAGGATGGATGTACCTACCGACTCACAAAATGTAATGTAATTCTAACCCAGATGGAATGTACATGTTGACTAGCCATACGACATATCCTCGACAAGGTGTTCTGTCGACATGTAAGCAAAATTAGCAAGTCATCAATATATTCGGCCTTTTGCCGATGAGGGCTACTCGGTGCTGATTATCGCTGATTTAAGCTATTAATTTTGAAAGTAGCCTAAATCCTTATTTATTACTCTCCTTTGAAATCCATATATATATACACACGTAAAAGGGGGACGAACCTTCGGCTAAATTTCATTGTTCGGCAACTTTATTTGTCCAATTGTCTTTAAAGTACATCTGTGGGCGAACCTTTATTTGGATTTGTTTGGCGATGGACAATAATACAAAGAAACCAAACTCAGTTTTTTTGAAGAATAATTAATTATATTTACCTCGTAATCTTGTATTTGTTTCGCGCGACGATCACTCATCACACGGAGGTCAAGCTCGTGGCCCTACTCTGGAGTTGGCTTGGTCAATGAAACATTTTTTTTCTTTCCCTCTCACACACACGCAATGTCAGCTAACCAACAAAACCACGACATTTTCACATTCATTCGTATATCGTGACATTTACCCAATCTAAAACACCTAATAAATTTAATCAAACCTTACTTAAGTTTATAGCCCCCTTTTCATTATAAAAGATAACACTTATAAAGATTAACGACCGCAATACTGCTGTGATGATACACACGTTCGTGTCGCGATGGGCTGTGTGCATTCTAAAGATTGTCGCGATTCCGTTGGACACACACACACACACACTGCTGGAAATATACTCTTAAATAAAACTTATAGTAGCTTCTTTCAGATCGTCAGTATGGGTTCCGGAAGGGACGTTCTACTGGCGATCTTCTTGCATATCTGACTCTTGGTCATCTTTCTTTCGGGATTTCGGTGAAACCTTTGCTATTGCGCTACACATATCAAAAGCTTTTTATAGAGTCTGGCACAAATCTTCAATCTCCAAAATGCCCTACTTCAGTTTCTATCCTTCTATCTGTGCCTTTATTTCTTGATTTCCTTTCTGGCTGATCTATAGCTGCGGTTGTAGATAGCCATTGTTCTTCTCTTAAAGGTATTAACAGTTGTGTTCTTCAGGATTCTGTCCTATAACCCACTCTTTTCCTTTTATCTATCAATAATCTATTAAGTCCCACTTCCTGTCCTATCCAAGCCTATGCCAATGATTCCACTCTTAACATCTTCACCCGCTTGACAAAGCGTCCTTCTCAACAGTCACTCCATGATTCGCGTAGGACGGCTATGGAGCACCTGACCTCTGATCTTTCCGCTATCTCTGATTAGGGCAGAGAAAACCTTGTGGCTTTCAATGCCTCAAAAACTCAGTTTCCCCATTTGTCTACTCGTCACACTCTTCCACACGACTACCCCTTTACCTTCAACAATAAACAACTCAATCCTTTCTCTTCTCTCATCATTCTTAGCGTTTCCTTTTCTCGTGATCTTTCTTGGAAAGATTACATGTACTCTCTTTCTAAAACAGCTTCTAAGAGGTTTGGTGTGTTGTATCGGCTCCGCAGCTTCTTCACCCCCACTCAGTTGCTGTCTCTGTACAGGGGTCTTGTCTGCCCCCGTATGGAGTACGCTTCTCACGTGTGGGGTGGCTCAACCCACACAACATGACCGGGTGGAATCAAAGGTTTTTCATCTCATCAATTCCCCGCCTCTTGCTGACCGTCTTCAATCCCTCTATCTTCGCCGCAATGTTTCCTCACTCTCTTTGCTGTCGCTCTTGTAACGGACACTGCTCTTCTGAACATTCTAACTGCGTGCCTCCTCCTATAAAGAGAGCACGCAGTCCCAGACTTTTTGCGCACTCATTCCTTTTCTGTCACGCTCTCTACCGCAAGTGCTAATCGGTATTTTCAATCTTTCATCTACTCAAACTGGTGAACTCCGGAACAATCTTCCTCAATCCATCTTTCCCAGTCTATGACCTCCAATCTTTCAAACAGTGTCCAGACATCTTGAAAACCCTGGAATGGACCTTGATTTTGGCTCTCTTCTTCTTCTATCCAAAGGATGCTTTTGTGGGCATTCGTCCTTGGACCCTCATTCCTGCATAAAAAGCTACTAAAATCGTTAAAAATTAGATAACTGGTAGGAGTAATTATCGATATCTGACTCGGTTGATCTTGATCATCATCATCATACCATAATATACCGCATGTCCGTCTCATTTTCAGGTCCAAACGGCTGGACCTATTTTCATGAAACTGAGTGACAACACCCTCTGGGATCCCTGCTATTTTCAACAACTTTTTCTTCAGATTAGGTGTCTCCAAAAATTTTTTTAGCCCAATTTATTCTACCCCCAAAAAACTTATTCTAAAATTTCAAAATTTTGGCCCATTTGTCTTGGGATGTGAAACTCAAAATTTTGATGGTTGCTTTCTTTCGTGAATTTATTGACCCACCCGATAACTTTTCTGGTTATATGGAAAATATAAAATTTTAATAGAAGCAAAGACTGGTGGCCTTCCCTATCATTGAAATCTACAAGTAAACCAAGTCCCAAGACGCTTCTACAGAGTTTCATACACTTTCGTGGAATGAAGAACATCAAGTTTGTGAATAAATTTAGAAAAGAATGTAGCCATCAAAATTTTTAGTATCGGAAGTCATGATAAGTGAAAAAAAAAAAATGACAAGTATTTGAAATTTAACTGCTTCGTGAGCTTGAAGTAAAATGTGTGAAGCTGCATTTAAAATTTAAGTGATTCGTGAGCTAATTGTAAATATTAAACTGTAACTCGCTTAAAATTTTCTTTAAATAATTTCCATTACATTTTATTGCTTAACTATTGTAAAAAGAAAATTTGGGAATGTTCCAAAAACTTAATTTTTACATTCACGTTGCATCCTTCTTTGTCAAGAATAAAACGTACGTTTCCTAAACAGTATTCTGGATTATAATACCAACACATATTAGTACCATGACTGTACAGTAAATATTTATTGGCCGAAGGGTATAATAACAGCCTTCCGCAGGAACTAGCAACAGAACCAGCTTCCTATAGATCCATTACTTTACTATGCACACCTTCCAAAGTAACAGAAAGACTAATCTTACTATGCACACCTTCCAAAGTAACAAAGACTAATCTTACAAATCACCAACCTACACATTCCACTATCGCCTACTCAACATGGATTCAGACCTCACCACTCAACCACGACAATACTCACTAACCTCACGCAGCACATCATGGATGGCATCAACTCCAGACGACCAGCTCAAAGTACACTACTAGCAACAATTGACATTAGTAAAGCATTTGATACTATCCCACGCTTCCCTCTCATAAACAAAATACTCAACACAAACATGCACAATAACACCAAAAGGTGGCTGAGCAACTATTTTTCAGGAAGATACTCACATGTCACATTTAATGGCAAGTCATCCAAAAACAAGCTTTTTCCGAACGGGGTCCCTCAAGGCTCTGTTCTCTCACCAACACTCTTCAACTTATACATGCATGACATTCCAACACCCATAGATAACAAGCTTACCTTATCATCATATGCAGATGATATCACTCTAACATCCACCCACAACAACATCGACACCGCTACAAATAACCTACAAACATACATAAACAGTATACAAGACTGGCTCACACACAATAGACTCAAAGTAGCGCCCACAAAATCAACCATCACCTTGCTTACAAGCAACACAAAAGAACACCAGGTAATTCCACAGCTTACACTAAACAACATCAACATTCCACACACTCACAGAACCAAAATACTTGGTGTCACATACAACACATCATTATCTTTTGCAAACCACATTCAGGACATTAAAACCAAATGTACGTCAAGACTTAACACGCTTAGGGTACTAACAGGCACAAACTTTGGACACCAGCAGGAAACAACATCACTCATATACAAACAATATATTCGCTCAGTTAAGGACTATGCTAGCCCATGCTGGGCACCCATTATCTCAAACACACACATAAACACCTTACAGACAATACAAAACAACGCACTTCGTATCATTACAGGATGCACTCAAACAACACCAATAGAACACCTGCACACAGAAACAAAAATACTGAAAGTTAGGGAACATTTAGACATGAGGGGAACACAATTCATAGCAGCAGCGACAACTAACCCACAACACCCTTGCCACTACATGTACAATCATGCACCAACACCTCGCATCATTAAGGTAACACCAGACACACATTATAACCAAATACTCCATTCCATACCACGCCCACAGACATCACACAGTACAGAAAACACACACACACACACACCTAACCCACAAAGCACTGACACGACTCGGTCCGAATGCGGTCCTAGGTGCGAAGCCGCCACCCATTAACAGGTCAGAGATCAGCCTGAGCAGATCGGATCGAGTTAACTTAGCACGATTCCGATGTGGACATCACCCCAACTTACGGACATATAAACATAGACTAGCCAACTCCATAGACGACACCTGCCACCTGTGCCAGGACACACCACAAACAATTGAACACATTATGACAGACTGTACCGCTTTAGCACAACAACGAACACAACACAACATCACTAGTGCGCTGAACCTCTGGTCCACTCTGGAGAGGGCGATCGGTTACCTGCGTGCCGCCGGCTTGCTCGATCAGGGTGGGCTGATCGGCTAAACAACAACAACAACTAGCAAAGATATCCCGCCTGTAGGCCGAGTTTTTTTTTGCTAGTAATTATACATAATTATAAAGTCAATTTCAATGTGGGTAACAAAACTAGCAATTTTCTAAAGATCGCCCACACCGAAAATGTGGGTGGATCCAGTCTAAAATAATATTTAAGCCGTATAAACTTCACAAGCTTTTCTTCTTCAATCCAAAACTCTTTGCTCGTATTTGAGCCAAACTATCAAATGAAAAATGGATGCCCAAAGATAATTTGCTAATTTCCTTTCTTTAAACTGTGATGTTATATTATAGCTACCTTTTAACTTTTCCTGGTAACCCTTTAAGACTAAGGGGTGCCAACCAGTTGAACTATGCAGCACAGCACCATGTCTTTTTATAAGCTCAAGATTTTCACGGCTGTGTTCTTTTCTGTAGTTTTATCGCGGTGCTGGGGCCTTCGGGGACAGTAATTTTAATTATTTAATTTATTAACACTCAAGTGCACAACTTCGGGACCTAATCAATATGTGTGTGAAGTTTCATGTTTGTAATTGCATCCATTTTGGAGTTATGGCTGGAACACACACACACACACACGTCCTTTTATATATATATATTAATATTTTTGGTGTGGCACTCGGTCCTAGCACGTTCGAATTGCATTAGAAGTACTTCAATTCCGTGTAAAGAGGTAAGAAAGAGGTGAAAAGAGCAAATGGACTAGACTATTTCCCCCACACAAGCTTGAGGACTTCTCAATCTCAAGGACTACATCGAAACCACATAATTATTAACTAAATACTGCTGAAATACACGAGCCTATTCACATATTCAAAGATCGTGGATAGGAGTCGCGATTTTGGGGGCAGACAACCGAAATCTGTCATAGCCGAATCTTATTTAATATCCTGGATCCGATTTATCGGTTCAGAAAGTTTCACATTTTAACTATAGAATAGGTCGATTAAAAATTGGTATTAGGTCGATTATCAAATGAAGTGTAATCGGCGATCGGCCTTTTCTTTTTATTGGTGCAGCTCTATTGAGCAACTTAGAATGAGAAAGTACCAAACTAATGAGCAATTTCAGCAAGTAAAGCGTGAAAGTACTTCAAAGTGGAACCCTAACTTTTCAGCGATATTTTTCTTGTTTTAATAAAATAGAAAATAGAAGGCCTGGCAATTTCTTCCAAATGCCTTCGTTCGGATAAAGATGCAAAAAAGTTCAAGAGGTGATACCCCAAATTACGAGCGGGTCAAACCTGTTAACCGAACCTAACGTACAGGAAGAAGGGTGTCAATGATCTTCACCCGACTGAAAGAAGTTTTCGCTGAATGGAAGGGACGGACTCAGTTTCCACGACTCAACCTTGTGTTGAGTTGCCAGTTAGTTTATTTTAGATATAAATATAGAATATTTGGATTTTGGAGGTATGAAATACCGGGTGTCCGAGAATTATCTGTACAATGTTTGGCTGTTATTAAAAATCAACCATGAAGTGTACAAATTCCAGTGTTGTCCCATTTTACACAGAAACTCATTAAGTTTTTGCTGATAACAAGTTTTGACAAGTTTTTCTTTTTTGTACGCGGGTGACAGACATTGATGATTTAAAAGCAAGAATCACAGCTGATATTGAGCGAATTGATGTGGATATGCTGCAGCGTACATGGCAACATTTGGAGTATCGATTGGATGTTTTGCGAATCACTGATGGTGCACATATCGAATGTTTGTAACAACGTTACTTTAATAAAAGAAACTTTTGAAAATGCAGATTCTAAATAATCTTGTTTAAGAATTTTACGTGTGATATCAAGAATTTTATTAAAAGATGAAATTGTACAGATAATTTTCGGACACACTGGAATTTCTAAAAAACTTGTCAAAATTTGGTATCAGAAAAAACTTAACGAGATTCTCTGTAAAATGGGACAACACTGGAATTTCTATACTTCATGGTTGACTTTTAATAACAGCCAAAAATTGTACAGATAATTCTCGGACACCCTGTACTTTATTAAAAATCGTTTAATATGAATGTTCACACACAGTTATGATGAGGTATACATTAAGCATTCCTCACTGCAATATTTAAATATTTACATAGCGGGTAAATAACTTTTTATATTTAAATACATAATTATTCATGGAAAATAGATAAGTACAAAGTGAGAATCTGCAAAATCAACATTATTATTATTATTATATAGCGTATAAATGTCACCAGTTAGGTTGTACATATAATTAATGAAGTTATTAATTCTTGTTTGGAGTCACCAGACTCACAAATGAGGTCACGGAAAAGACCTTGTTATCTCGATTATGCCTACCTAATGATTAATAGTCTCCCATCATTGGTTGGCATATAAAGAAAATGGGATACTGAAGTAGGCCTTGGAAACCTGTCGACGATTTGGTGGTCCGTTACACAAAAATGTCAAGTACCAATGACCTAGATGACCATATTCTTGCCCTCACAACATAATAATTCAACCGTTTTGGCGGGACCTAATTCAACAGAAATTTGTCAACTTAAAGAAAACGAAGTGCCGTTACGAGATGGCCAAAACGTAGCCCGAAAAGAAATACTTATGGCGAGACATGACAGAAATGTCTAAAGTTATAAATAAAGTAGACAAAATTAACTTCAATTTAATGTTTAGCTTTGATAAATATGGGAATAACAAGGGCATAAATATAAGGTATTTAAACCATACAGTAGGCTAGAAATAAGGAAGAATTTTTTTAGTAGCCGTTTCTTATGTTCTTATATATCACGTGCACAGTATACTGTAATACCATATATACACACAGTATCTTTTTGTACCATTTTACGCATGCTTTCCCACCTGCTACTTTGTGACGCCAGTCACAGGCATATAAGTAATTATTTTCAATGTCCCCCCTACCTCAGTGGTTCCCAAACTGGGGTACGCGAGAGAATCTTAAGGGATACGCGAAGGGGTCCTGAAATATAATCCTTTTAATTTTATATACAATAAACAAACGGCCACAAGTCACACGGTCGTAAGGAAAGTAAAAATCGTCTATCTCTCTCGAAAATCCAGAAAATCCCATGAAAGAATTCAGGGTGTACAGAAGAAAAAGTTTGAGAACCGCTGTCCTACCTGATCTTTTTAAGTGGCCTTTTGAGAATTTCACCCCACCCATTGAAGATGTGCAAAAATATGCCGTGGGTTGTTAAATTATATAGTACAATAGTTATATAACTATTATTCCATTGTTAATATCTAATTGTGTTACGATAAATGATGCTTATACAGAGACAATGATTTAAGAATTAAATACACGTTTTAATTTATTTTCGCATTTTTACACGATTCTCATTAACTTCATACTTTTTCTCTTCTATCTTTGAAGACTGTCATTTCAAAACCTTACGCTAGGTGGCGCTGCTCCATCGGAATAAATTTGAACGCGGAAGATACGATCACTGCCTACCTACGGGGTATGCATAAACTAATGCGAGTGAAGAGACAAATCCGATTTGAATTATATTAAAACGAGTAATATTTATTACATGTACTTTATAACAACTGTATATTCGATAGTAAAGTTTAAAAGAGGTGTTGAAAATGTTTTAAGAGTTAAAAAAAACAAGTTGAAACTAGTTTAAACTAATTCAAATCGGATTTGTCTTTTCACTCGCGTTACTTTATACACAATTAGTCCACAGTCGTATTTTATGTAAATATCATACACGCGATTTTGAAAAAACTTTTCAGCCAGTGAGGCCTTAACATTTTCTTTAAGCTTATGAGCCACTTAGATTTTGAGTGTAGCTTCACGTATTTGGATGAAGCGCGATATTTGCATTAAACAAAGAGCATGCATGAAATTCTACCTATGTATTCCAGTGTTACTATACAGGGTGTACATAAAGTCAGGATCTATTTTTGTGAAGCACTTGGAAATTATATGGAATTCAATCATAAAATGATAGTGGTAACATTTATTAAATAATTAAGAGTAGGATTCGACGTGACGCCCATCAGTATCCCTGCACAGCTCAAATCGTTCCGCAGCATTTCTAAACACATTCTGGAGCATTTGCGGGGTTATGTTATCTGCAGCAGTTCGTATACGTGTACGTAAGTTTTCAAGACTCGTAATCTTCGTCTGATAGACGTGCGACTCGATAAAGCCCCATGCAAAGAAATCTAAAGGGGTTAAATCTGGTCATCTCGCTGGCCAAGGTCTGTTGCTTCCGCGTCCGATCCAGCGATTTGGAAAACGTCCATTTAGATAATCCTGAACAATTTTGGCATAGTGACAAGGAGCACCATCATGTTGATAGACGACGGGGATAGGATTGTTAGTACCGTCGTCTATCAACATGATGGTGCTCCTTGTCACTATGCCAAATTGTTCAGGATTATCTAAATGGACGTTTTCCAAATCGCTGGATCGGACGCGGAAGCAACCAAAGACCTTGGCCAGCGAGATCACCAGATTTAACCCTTTAGATTTCTTTGCATGGGGCTTTATCAAATCGCACGTCTATCAGACGAAGATTACGAGTCTTGAAAACTTACGTACACGTCTACGAACTGCTGCAGATAACATAACCCCGCAAATGCTTCAGAATGTGTTTAGAAATGCTGCGGAATGATTTGAGATGTGCAGGGATACTGATGGGCGTCACGTCGAATCCTACTCTTAATTATTTAATAAATGTTACCACTTTATCATTTTATGATTGAATTCCATATAATTTCCAAGTGATTCACAAAAATAGATCCTGACTTTATGTACATCCTGTATACTGTACATTTGAATTAAACGCTGCCATTACCTCCAAAGGACTTAAAACATCTCTGGTCCCGAAAGCCAACGTTGTTTCCTTCAGGTTTGAAATATACACCAGGTATATTAGCTTTCACCTTATGTAGCGTAGTGGTAGCGCCTTGGGCCTTCTATTCAATAGATTGTGTGTTCGAATCCGTGGGACCATTATACATTATGCAAAAATCCTCTGATCCTGTATGGCATTCCACATTGTATATATATATATATATATATACTGTGTATATTAGTGATGGATCGAATAACCGCAACCGCAACCGCACTACAACCGCAACCGTAACCGCAACCGCCGTTCCATAAGTGCGGTTGCGGTTGTAAAAGCTTAGTTAATTTTAATTTTAGGTTAATTAGAAATATTTCTTTTTTTAAAAAGAAAATGATGGGTCTCCTTATGCGTGCTTAAACGTGACGTCATACGGCTGCCGTAGTAAAATTGGTTTAAACGATGATCCTCTTCAGTGGTGGAAAGATAACGAACTAAAATACAAAGAACTTGGCTGTATTGCAAGAACATATCTTGCTTGCCCTTCAAGTAGCATTCCAAGCGAGCAGCTCTTCAGTGGAGCGGGAACGTTGTACGATGAGAGGCGTTGCCGCTTGAAAGGTGAAAATGCAGCAAAAATATTATTCTTGAAATTCACACTCACTGCCTGTCATTAAGTTTGACATCAGTTTTTCAAATGAATAATAATCCATAACTTTCCAATGGGTGGAGGCTGGGGAAAGTGGTAGGTGGGATGAACAGTGCGATGGGTCCTCGTCCCTCATCCTGGTAACACAGTGCAAAATATGGTTTTAATTAATTTGACCTATTCTTTCATAATAGCTATATAAGTTTAGAATATACTTCATTTAAATAGTATTTATTTAGTAAATACCTTATGTTGAACACAAGTTTTGCAACACACAAATAGCGGTAGCGGTGTATTGCAAAACTTGTGTTCAACATAAGGTATTTACTAAATAAATACTATTTAGTACAGTATATATTATGTACCAAGTGTGGCTAAATCGCACTATAGTGGCTAAATCCAGTTAATAATTACGCATTTTTCCTAGTATATGATAACCGCAACCGCGGTTGGAAAAAATTCGACAACCGCACACAACCGCAACCGCGGTTGTGAAAAACCGACCACTCGATCCATCACTAGTGTATATATATATATTAGGGTGGTCCAAAATTTGGGCTAAAATTTCAAAATAGTTGGAAATGCTCTCCATATGGCTGCTCTTATTCCTTTAGATGTGGTGATTTTGTGAAAAATACCTGTCGATCCAGTACATAATAAGAGGTCGCTATGATTTTCACTTTTTCAATCAATTAATTAGCTAATCATTTTCTACCCGCTTCATTTTTAGAGGACGCGGCAGTCACGCCACATTGACTCCGCCCACCTTTCAGAGGATGACGCAATTGTTCGATTTCTTGTATAATGCTGTTTGTGAATCAGACAAATCATTTACTCATGCATCATTTCAAGTTTAAACTTGTTGGAGGACGGTTTAAGTTCGTTCAAACTTCAAGAGATTAGGAATAGTATCTCATGTAAGTATTAATTCATATATATATATATTTAATTATTAATTCAGATATATAATTATTAATTCATATATATTAAGTATTAATTCATATGTAATATTTATTCAGTATAAATATATATATCATATATATCATATATATCTATATAATTATGTTCTTTATATGCAAATTGATAACCGGTAAGGATGTTGCTTTAAATTAAATGATTAAAATTATAAGGTGTGTATATATATATATATATATATATATTGGGGATATTCCGCGCAAGACGAGAGAGAAAACGGAACAAATGAAAAATGAGGTAACCGGAAGATCCCGGGTTCGATTCCCAGGTGGTTACCTCATTTTTTCATTTGTTCCGTTTTCTCTCTCTCGTCTTGCGCGGAATATCTCCTATACAAGCGTCGTTCTTTACGTTATTTATACTGCGTGTTCTTTGCAGTTGAATGTGTATATATATATATATATATATATCTTGAAGTTTATTATTTACTTATTCTTAAATATATTTTTAAAAATTTGGCTATCTTCCTACCCATCAACCACTAACCACTGTAACCAACTTTTTTTTTACTTTATTTATTTTGACTTTGCAATTTTTTACCCTAACACATATAATTATGCTTTGGTGCTAAACGGTTAATGCATTATTTTCTCTCATTTTTCTGGTTATGGCTAGAAGTACTCGCTCATCTGCAGAAACGTGGGTTCTAGGAAAGCCCAGCAACGAGTTATCAACTGCAAAGCTACCCACATGTGATGTGCTTCGTTTGGTTGTTTCACCACCATGAACAGTCAAAGACCTTGAAAGAGAGCTACAACTTGGCCTGCAAAGAGGCCCTGCAAATATGGCAGAGAGCAAGGATTCCTACACAGCGAGTCGATTCCTGCGTTAGGAAGCTGTCAAAGCTGTACGAAGAGTTCCTTGCGCTGAAGAAAAACCGCAAGACGCAGCTACAAAGCTGCAGAGTGAAAGAGAGCATGTTCCAAGACTCTCTCAGAGCTTTTCGACGTTGCCTCGAAGGACACCTTGAAGGTGATAGACAATGAAGACCGCCAATTCCTGATGATGCAACGAGACGTCTTTTCCTGCAGTATGGCAGGCCCTGACAAGATTAATTTTGCCAAGGAATACCGCAGGAGATGTCGACAGGAGAAAGATGCTGACAAAGCTCTAAGGAACAAAGAAAGAGAGGCCTGCAAAGAGGCCCTGCAAATATGGCAGAGAGCAAGGATTCCTACACAGCGAGTCGATTCCTGCGTTAGGAAGCTGTCAAAGCTGTACGAAGAGTTCCTTGCGCTGAAGAAAAACCGCAAGACGCAGCTACAAAGCTGCAGAGTGAAAGAGAGCATGTTCCAAGACTCTCTCAGAGCTTTTCGACGTTGCCTCGAAGGACACCTTGAAGGTGATAGACAATGAAGACCGCCAATTCCTGATGATGCAACGAGAAGACGTCTTTTCCTGCAGTATGGCAGGCCCTGACAAGATTAATTTTGCCAAGGAATACCGCAGATGTCGACAGGAGAAAGATGCTGACAAAGCTCTAAGGAACAAAGAAAGAGAGGCTGCATTTCAGGCTGAAGCTGCTGCTCTTCTATTCCATCATCCAGCACATCCACTTCATCCTCTGAAGAATTCAACGCTGAAGACGATGATTATCATCCGTCGACTTCGACCGGAAGAGCAGATGTACACTCTCATCCTCCGAAACGAAACAATATCTTCACATCACCAGATGTGGTTGCTGCTCTTGATCGTGTCAACCTTCCCGATCGAGGAGCAGTCTTCGTTGCTGGATCAGTCGCTCAAGCCCTGGGCTATGATATTTCTACAATGACTTTTTCACGCAGCTCCATCCGTCGTTCAAGAAGGCAAGCAAGGCAGGCAGCAGCCAAAGAGGATCAAGCTTCGTTTTCTGTCGAAGGACCCTTTCTTCTTCACTGGGATGGGAAACTACTTCCCGATATCGGCGGCGCAAAGGAAACAGCCGAACGAACGGCGGTAATCGTTACGGGAAATGGGATGGGAAAACTCGTAGCCGTGCCAAAAATACGAGCTACAGGAGAAGAACAGGCCAAGGCTTGGATTTTGACGATTGATGATTGGAATCTTCGCGTGAGATCCAGTCTCGTATTTGACACAACTGCGTCTAATACTGGCCTTCACGAGGGGAGCCTGTACCATGACTGAAAAAGCAGTAGGGAGGGAACTTGTCTGGATCGCTTGTCGACATCATATCCTTGAAGTCGTCTTGTCAAACACCTGCAACGCACTTCTTGGACCCACAGGTGGCCCGGAACTCTCTCTAAACGTTTTCAGAAAAAATGGCCATCACTTCAGAGGGATTCCTTCATGAAGGCTTCAGACAACATATTCAGAGATCCAAAGATGTTCCAGCTTCGAGAGGAAATGATCCAGTACTTCACAAAGGCACTGGAGTCTAAACAATCGCGTGATGACTACGAGGAATTGCTACGACTCTGTTCAAGCATCAACTACAGCTGACAGCACGTGAGACGGACGGAGAATATCTCCGAGCTCTCTGTTTATCGCCTTGGTCTACGCACGTTTTTGGAACGAGGCCCCCGTCGGAATCAACGCTCCTTTCAACGATATTCTGCTTCTTGAAATCTTGCAAAAGTACCCAAATCAGACCATTTCCAAAGCAGCATCCACAGCTCTTCAACGGCACCTGTGGTATCTTGGAGAGCATCTCATCGGCCTGGCATTCTTCGATCCTAGAGTCGATGCCGAGACCAAATGGAAGATGGTTGTAAACCTCCAACGTAACGAGAATACCACTGTTACTCGTCGATTGAAGCTTGAAGGAAACATTGAAGATTTGAATTTGTATGAAATGGTCACCAAAAGGACCCTGTGAATCTTCAATCTGTTAAAGAAAGAAGGAAGGAAGGCAGCGGAGGATACCTTTCCTGAGGACCGATCCCAATTCCTGGACGGAGGATGATTGCTTTCAAGTTTCGACGCATAGTGATCACCCTAAAAGTTGTCAATGATTCGGCGGAGAGGTGTATCGCCCTTATCAAGGCACATAATACATCTTTGACGAAGGATGAAGAACAAAAACAATTCATCCTCCGATTAGTAGCAAAACATCGCCAAGACTACTCATCGTCTTCGGAGTAGTCAGTGATGAAGTGTTAATCTAAGTAATGATGTATATTATAAACGAATGATAAATGTATTTTCTATCAAACATATCATTTGTGTTCTTTAAAAATTAATGTTTTCTTTAAGAATTATTCTGTTTTCTAAAAAAAATAAGCTGTTTTCTTTGAGATTTAATCTGTTTTCAAACAAATAAACTAGTATTTGCCCTTGTTTTTTTCATTTTTTAACCCAGAAGATCAATCTACTAGAAAATGAGTAGTAAAATGAAATTCATAGCGACCAGTAAATATCATTCAATTAGGGGCTGAAATTTGGCATGGAGATGTTTGATAGATATAGGAACAGGAGCAGCCATGTGGAGGTACAAAATTACAAAATTTATTTTTTTGGACCACCTTAAAAAAAATTTATATATATATATATATATATATACCGGGTGCGGCAAAAGTAACGCCCTTTTAATAACTCTATCTTTATAGTTTTATACAGTATAATTTTTTAGTTTTATATTGTATCATTTTGTTATTTTTTAGTTTTTACTGAGAAAGTACTTATTATTTTTCTTAAAATGCTGTATTTTTCTTAAAAACCTTATTATTTCTCTTAAAATGCTGTAATTGATTTATTTCCTTCAATAAAAGAGAATAAACTAAAAAGGGCGTTATTTTTGCCGCACCCGTTATATGATGAATTTCACATTTAAACACATGAAATAAATGAATGATGCAAATCCACAAGGAAAAAGTAAAATGATTCCAAGGCCTTCCGTGTAGTCAGATATATATACATATATAAAATGTCTTCCCTTGTGAACAGACGTGTTCTATCGAGTGTCCAGTATTACCAATTGAATAAGTGATTTTATTCGAAGCGTCTTTAAAAAAAAAAAATAAGTGTTTGGTGTTTTCTTAACTAAATTACCTCCTGTTATTAATTATTCATAAACGAGTATATTTTATTTACTGACTTTATTTATTACTGTATTATTTGATTAAACCAAGGCGAGTGCACGTGGCTTGCCTTGTTTGTTTTCCTTCGAGGGGGTAAAATTCCAAAACGTGGTCTAATAAGGTTGATTTTGCCTTGCTGAAGATCATCAGGTTGGGTGTGGTCACCGTCCGTGGGAAAAAAAGGAAAAGGGGAAAAAAGTCGGCCGAATTGTGGACAGAAGTTTTTCTGCTTTTTTTTTATCCATCTTTATCAATACTTTTTCTTTTCCAGAACCTTCTTCGGTAGCTTAATTAAGTATATATTCATTTGGTATAAATTTGGGTTATATGAACCTGTTTCTACGTTTGAAGAACATTTTTGCGGGCTTGCGCAAGGGACGTCACAATAAGCACGCGGTAGACCTACGTTTTATTTATTAATTGCTCCTGACTTATTCTAGGAGACTTACGTCGTTATTAGATTACTATTATTAACTCGATATTAATTTCAAAACGCTCGTTTTTTAATTAATAGCATGGCACCCCCGTCAAGTATATGCAGTCGCTGTAAAGGAAAGTTTGCCGCTTACACGTTTATTTTGGCTAATAATAATGATGTTAGTTTGCAGGTGGTGCTCAAATATGGAAGTGCTGAGGAACGAGCTAGAGCGTGAGAGGGAGGCTAGAGCGTGAGAGGGATGCCAGAGTGAGGCTTGAAGAAAGGGTGGTACTCCTGACGCCAAAATTAGAATCCCTCGGGCCTTCTGAGAGGAGTTATTCTTCAGTAACAGCCCTCCTGCCTCAGTTTCTACTAATGATATAAATAATACTAATAACTCTCTTCTTCCCCTAGTTCCCGACCCTTCGTGCAAGTGCGTAATGTAGCCCCATTCAGACAACCTAAGACTTGTCTACCGATATTAACGAACAATAAGTTTTCTGTTTTAGGCTTCGAAGACGTAGATGAACCTGAAATACGACTCGTTGGTGATTCCATTGTTCGAGGGCAACTCAAGGAATTCTGCGGGAGGAACCCCCGTCGTAGGCGTTACTTCTATCCTGGTGCAAGGGTGGAGGCTATAACTAATAGTGTTGATTTTTTACGGACGGAACCTCTGAGGAAACAACCTATGTTATTCACGTCGGTACTAATAACGTTCTAAATTCTAGATCGGAAGAGCTGCTGGCAAGGTACAGGGACTTACTAGAGCGACAAAGGAAAAATTAAGATTGTTTTAACATGTAAACTTCCTCGAATTATCCAACGTAACGAGTTCTACAGCAAGGTGACCTATATTAACAATAACCTAGTCACTTTGTCAACAGGAAGGAGTGCATTTTGCGAAATTTTGGAGCAGTTTCTACGACAGGAGGGACTTGTTCTTCGGAGATGGAAGACTACTTCATAATACTGTTTCTTCTTTACACGCTGCCGTAACTCGGAAGGTCCCGGAGTAATTTCCTTAAAATTCCCTTGCGCGCGCGAAGGTATCGCGGTTACAAACAATTTGAAGGTTCTATCCTTAAATGTTCGTAGCCTACGAAATAAAATTAATTTTTTTCTTTAATTGCTTGTAAAGACTGATTTAATTGCGATAAATGAATCATGGCTTAGCACTGAAACACGTGACTTTGTAGGGGAGTAATAACTATGGACGATAGGCTAATCACTGATCTTCAAGTAATAGAACCGTTAAGCAATAGTGATCACAATATGGTAGAGTTTGTCCTCTCAGTAAGTCACTCGAAATCAGCTAACTCGACTAAAATTCCTAACTTCCAGCACGCAGACTTTTGTAATTTTAGAAATGAATTCTCACACGTCAATTGGGAAAAACGTAATGGGGATCTCCAACGCAAAAATAATGTGGGAATCGTTTGAAACAGTATTTAGGACTATAAATAAGGAATGTGTACCGTACAAGATTAAGCGTGCGAAAGTAAATAACAAGCCCTTGTAGTTTACTTCTAGAGTAGGGAATATTATAAGGAGTAGAGATAGGGCTTATAGGCTACATAAGTGCGATAAAGACAATTTGTGGTTACGAAAAACAACATATCTCTCAGGCGTGAAGCGAAAAGCGTAATAAAAAAGTCCAAGCATGATTTGAAATCTCCATAACTCGTGACTGCAAAGAAAACCCCAAGCGATTCTTTCAATACGTTAATAATAGGAATCCAGTAAAGAGTGTCTTGGGGCCGTTGAAAAATTCTGACGGAGAGCTAGTTACTGAAAACAAGCAAATGGCTACCCTGCTAAACGATTTTTTTGAGTCAGTTTTTACTATAGATGTAACGAATATCCCTACGGTCATAGACACAATACCTTTTGACAATGGTAATACAGTGTGTCCGTAAAGTCATGGTGGGATTTTAAATAGCTATATTATTGCAACGAAACATGATAATGAGATGAAAAAAAGGCAAATTGAAGAACAACTCTAAAAGAATAACTTTATTTAACGTAGTTCGATATGGGCTCCTCTGGTAGCCCTGCAGACATCTAGGCGGTGATTCAATTCCAGCCACACACGCCCAAGAACATCAGGAGTGACGGATGCGATAGCTTCCGTGATTCGCTCGTGCAAGTGATGAATATCCCTAATGGGTACACTGTACACGCTTTGCTTGACGTAACCCCACAAATAAAAGTCCAAAGGTGTCAGGCCCGGAGAGCGTGGAGGCCATGGCTTCCATCCTCCTCTTCCTATCCATCTCTGTGGAAATTTTTCATTAAGGAATTCTCGAACAACGTTGGCATAGTGCGGAGGAGCACCATCTTGCTGAAAGATGACATTATTGTCAATAAATTGGGGTACTGCAAAATGTTCCAACATAGCGAGGTAGTTGTGTGACGTCACAGTGGGTTCCGCGAAGAAAAATGGGCCAATCACTCGATCTCGTGCTAGAGCACACCACACATTAACTTTCGGGCTATTACGCTCATGTTCAACATAGGCATGTGGACAGCCTAGACTAACTACGAGATAAAGGTTAAGCTTAGCCTAGACTAACTACAAGATACAACTTTGAGTTGTTCTTAAATTTGGCATTGTTTCATCTCATTATCATGTTTCGTTGCAATAATATAGCTATTTAAAATCCCACCATGACTTTACGGACACACATCACCGCCAAGATGTCTGCAGGGCTACCAGAGGAGCCCATATCGAACTACGTTAAATAAAGTTATTCTTTTAGAGTTGTTCTTCAATTTGCCTTTTTTTCATCTCATTATCATGTTTCGTTGCAATAATATAGCTATTTAAAATCCCACCATGACTTTACGGACACACTGTATTTTAGATAATATTGTGGTTAGTGAAAGAGGTAATGCGCTATATTGATAAAATGAAAATGCGTAAGTCACTGGGGCCAGATTCCATATATCCCATACAACTAAAAGAATTAAAAAGCATTGTGCCGCTAACAAAGATTTTTAATGCGTCTCTTTCTGAGGGGTGCGTACCAGATAATTTCAAGTTAGCAAATGTAACACCTATTTTTAAGAAAGGCGATAATAAAGGTGCGGCGGAAAATTATAGGCCAATCAGTTTTACGTCTGTAGTAGGTAAGCTACTGGAATCAATAATTAGGGATGTATAGTCGAACGCTTGGAATTGCATAACTTGATTAGAAATACGCAGCTTGGTTTTAGGCGAAACAAATCTTGCTTAACTAATCTTTTAGAATTTTTTCAAAGCGTTGTTGGAGTTTACGATAGCCATCGGGCAGTAGATGTAGTGTATTTAGCTTTTCAAAAAGCGTTTGACACCATACCGCACAAAAGACTCA
The DNA here is from genome assembly GCA_023014485.1 of Bathynomus jamesi. Lineage (NCBI taxonomy): Eukaryota > Metazoa > Arthropoda > Malacostraca > Isopoda > Cirolanidae > Bathynomus > Bathynomus jamesi. The sequence continues at coordinate 1,221,408 of JAJOZX010000651.1, read as the reverse complement.
TTGAAAAAAACTAAGGCTTATGGAATCAGAGGTGAAGTAATAAATTGGATAGAAGAGTGGTTGCAAGGTAGGAAACAGAGGGTGGTCGTTGATGGAGCGGAGTCATCTTGGGCTAATGTAGCGAGCAGCGTTCCTCAGGGTTCTGTATTGGGCCCCTTGCTTTTTCTTATATATATATATATTAACGATTTAGATGTCGGCCTAATCAGTACAGTTTCAAAGTTTGTGGATGATACGAAGTTGGGTGGTAGGGGCAATTAATGATGATGAAGAGGTAAAATCCAGGAAGATCTGAACAAAATCGTTGATTGGTCAGTCACATGGTCAATGAGATTTAACGTCGATAAGTGCAAAATTTTACATATAGGTTCGCATAAGGGTAATTTTGCGTATAGTATGTCAGGGAAGGAGTTGGCAAGCGTAGAACAGGAAAATGATTTAGCAGTTATTGTCACTGGTGATTTAAAAGTGGCGAAACAAAGTACAGCAGCGGTGAATAAGGCGAACAAAGTACTAGGTTTTATAGATAGGAATTTTGAGTACAAATCGCGCGATATTATTGTTCATCTTTATAAATCATTAGTTAGACCCCATTTATAGTACGCGATCCAATTTTGGAATCCGTATATGCGCAAAGATATAAAAAAAATCGAGAGAGTTCAAATACGAGCAACTAAGATAATTCAGTCGCTTAGGTCGAAATCGTACGAGGATAGGCTTGAGGAGTTAAAATTGACTACACTAGAGACTAGGAGGCTAAGGGGTGATCTAATCCAGGCTTTTAAAATTATGAATGGATTCGATGACGTAAGTAGAGATAGCTTTTTCGAAATATCACAATATAATAGGACTAGAAATAACGGGTGTTAGTTCACAAGTAGAAGGTTCGAGACCAGTTGCCAAAAACTTTTTTACGCATAGAATAGTAAATAGCTGGAATAGTTTGCCGGCAGAAGTAATTAGTAGCACGTCTAAAACATGTTTAAAAATCGATTAGACGCATATGTTGATAGATTGGGCAGTTTAAGGTAGTAAAATTAAGGTTTTTGTGGTTCGGAACCCACGTAAAATTGTAGGTCTCCTCCGCCACCACGGAGGACATGCGCAATACACAACTACAACCACAGTTAGGTAGACCAGCCATGAGTGGATCCTAGGGTCTTTGTTGGTCTGAAACATTATATATATATATATATATATATAGTGGACCTAGTTTTAGCCGTTTAAGGTGATAATGATTTAATTGTATGCAATGACTGATTGCTTATTAATGAAAGGCTGGGTTAATAATTTATGATGTCATACAGTATCACCGATTGGAATAAGTGGTTATTTGATTAAGTCCACCATACTATTGGAAGTGACCGAAATGGCAGCGAGGGTCACCAGCTTGGATTACACCCAAGCAAATTAATGTTAAGGTTATAAAAGACACCTTATAGTTTTGTATTTTATTATGAAAATAAAGCCGTTATTTATTCACTGTGATATAACAAAGAATTGACAGTAATTAATTGGCAGTTTTACGTTATGCTTATGACATAGAATTAGCTAATAAGATGAAATGTTAATAGCTTAATTGACACGTAATAAGTAATGTACTCGTTGATGGTATGTAAATGGCATGCAACATGGAACATTGAATGGGCCTAGTAAATGATATAAAGAATGCACGTGCGTTTGGTACATTGAATAGAATACGTGACACTGATTAAGTAGGCTAAATGATTGTATGGATGCACATAGATAATTGATACGGCCTAATAATAATGGATTGAAATGCTTGACAATGATTACACAAATATCATTTATATATAAGACCATTATATGATGTTAAGTGATTACGCCGAGAGAATATTTAGTTATCACACAAATATGAATTGAACATAATAACGGATACGCGAAATTACGGTATTGAAATGACACTTGAATTTGATAACAGGCCTACTGTGTTCTTTCACGAGTCAGTTGGAACGCTTAATTACACACTTTGGGAGTATAGCCTACCGTTCGGCGGTAGGCTAATGTAGGCTTCACAAGAGTACTTAGCATAGGAGGTACTTATCTTAGGACGATGTAAACTCTCGAAGGCGGGTTGAAGAGATGTCTATTACCGTAGACTCGAGTTGTCGTTGTCCGTTAAGCCTCTCGAGATGATGAATGTAGGCTTCGTACGGAGGCCTGAGGTGATGTTACTTCTCGAGGTGCAGGATGGCTTTCAATGATCTTGCAGGCGCAGGCCCGAGGTGCTGAATATATCTCGAGGAATGTAGAGAAACTTGAAGGCCGACCCCGCAAACCGCAGGCCCGAAGCGATTCCGGTTGGGCCTCGAAGGATTGCTTCTGCAGGCGGTCTGTAGATCTTACTTGATGATACATTGTAGGCCTTGAAGAAAGTAGCAGGCCGCGCCCCCGGCAGGAGGCCGGAAGGCGGTTGACGGACGTGTTGCTCACGTTCGAGAATGTGAGTACGAGTGAGTGAGAGTGAGTGTAAGCTCGCTTTTATACGTAGTTCCTGTGACGTAGGACTTCGCGCCAAATCTTAAGACGCCTTGTGAGCGCGTCCTTTTGTTGATAAGGGCTTACGTTCGCGCCTTTTGGGAAGAAACAGACTCTTCATTGTTTGGTTCTTTGCCCACGTGTGTTTTCCAAGACTGTTTGATGATAGCGTGGAAAGAAAGGATTTGTCTATTTGTTGGTCTATTTCTTGTCGATCCGCTACATATATATAAACAGGAACACCAGGAAAAAATAAACATCCTTCAAGGTTTAACCCTTTAATGACGGATGGTACCTTAAGGTCCACCAGAAATAATAATATAAATTGTACTACAATGCCTCGTTTCTATAAATGTTTCCCTGACGAGGTGTAGCTTTGAATACACGAAAGGCCTTGGAATCGTTTTTCTTTTTCCTTGTGGGTTTGCAGCATTTATTCATTTCACGTGTTTTATTGTGAAATTCATCCCATAGATGTCATTTAGTTGTTGAGAAAGGAACCCAAAGTGTGTATCATTTCAGTGACTAGTTACTAAAATATTTAGTTTTGAATAACAATAAAACCTATACGTTCTGGTAACAAGAGTGACCGCATATGCTGCGGACTAGTCCTTAAAGGGTTAATAGTACCAACGTTTCGGAATGCACTAATTCCATCTTCAGGGCTAAAACAATAAAATGCCAAATCACATACAAAATACAAATTGCTTAATAACAATTTAAAATAAAGTTAAAAATTATAAAAAGTAGCTAAGAAAATGTAAAACATTAAAACTAAAAGGTAAATAAATGTGAAGTTAAAAAGTTACAATTATAAAAAGTAGCTAGGAAAAATATAAAAGCATTAAAACTGAAAGGTAAATAAAATAAAATAAACTAGTACCTTAACCAAAACATAGCAGGTCTACCGATGATTCGTCAGAATTTAGGTCTGGTTTCAATTTATAAATAAACAAAGATTCCATGATTTTGAGCTTAAGGTCAGAGCTTCCGGCAGCAAGTACGGCAAAATTAGACTGTGAAATTGGGTGGTTATTGTTGTGCGAGTGATTACGTATGAGAGAATTAGGTGGTTTGCCAAGAGGTAAATTTGTACGGACCGATTTACCGAGATGTTCGTAAATACGGGATTTTAAATGTCTTTTAGTTTTACCTATATATGACCCCATACAGTGGTCACACTTGTATTGGTAAACTACGGATGACTTAAGAAGTGTAGGAATAACATCCTTGTATTTAAATAAATGGCAAATCGATTTAGACGGGGTGAATATAATTTTTATACATAGTTGTGGGTAGAATTCCTTGAGCAATTTTAAAAGTTTGTTTCTAATGTTAAAACTTGAGGTTCCCATATAAGGCAAAGTGAAATACAGGATATCTTTGGGGACTGTAATTAAGTCTCTAGTTGTAGGGTTTATTAGTCTATTTAAGGTTCTGCCTATTGTAGTCTCCACCAGTCTAGAAGGGAAATTATTCTTGGTAAGGAGTTTTCGGATGAAATCTAGTTCATTGTGTAGTTTAAAGTAATCTGAACAGATATTGAAAGCTCTATTGGTCAGAGTCGAAATTAAATTTCGTTTGAAACCTAAAGGGATAAAGGAAGAAAAGTTCGTAGTAAGATTGGTGAATGTCGGCTTTCGGTAAACGGAAGTTTCAAAGGAGGAATTAGTTTTTATTATCTTAATGTCCAAAAAGGACAGAGAGCTATTAGATTCAACTTCTGAAGTAAATTCAATATTCGGGTGCTTAGAAATGAGGTAATTACGAAACAAAGGGATATGGTCTGGTGATTTGAACAGGAGAAATGTGTCATCAATATATCTTCTATAAAAAATGGTTTGAAGTTGGAAGGACACTCATTCAGCCATTTAACTTCATGATGACAAAGAAACGCGTTAGCTAAGGTGGGACCAAGAGGCAGACCCATTTGAACCCCTTCAGTCTGTTTAAAATATTCACCGTTGAATATAAATATAAGGTCTTCCACGGAAAATTTTACTAGTTCTTTCATTTGACCTCTATTAAAACCCTGCACAGTATCAGTATTATTAAAAAGATTGTCAATACATATATCAATAGTTTCTGCAACAGGCACATTGGTAAATAAACATTTTACATCGAAACTGTCGTGGAAATAAACTCTGTCTATTAGAGTGGGTTTTTATCATCATATTTTGTTGACCTTCACATAGAAAAAAGTGAAGTTTTTTGCATTTATTAATCTCATCTAATTTGGTCTATTTACACACACACACACACACATAGGACCCTATATATATACACACAACCCTTTCCCCTATCCAGCATCACACATATCATACTTGGAGTAATAGTAATAGACTATTACAGGATTTTTCAAGTTGGTTGTAATAGTAATAGAAGGCAAAGCAATAGATAATAGTCTATTACTTTTGTATTACAGTGGCACTTCATTAACGCTGGGTTGTCAAAAATTTTCTCATAGTTACCAGATTATGTAGCGACCTGTGGTTAGTAAAGCTGTAGGTCCCCTCCCTCATATAACCTTAGAGGTTGCGAAGGAGGTTAAACAAACCATCATTGCACTTCTGTTATACTACGATCACATTTACATAAAAAACGATGAATTAAAAAATGCTAGGCTAGCCTAGCCTATATGACTAAGTTAGGCCTAACCAAACACTTGATAGGGAGATACATAGCTACTGAAAATTCTGGTGTATATACTGCTGTTCCAAAAGCACCCTTTGTTGGGTCAAAGGTCAAAGGAACAAGTGGAAAGCAATTGGCACTCGAAATGGGAAAGTATATCGTGAACTCGTATGAAATTAGGGAAGAAAATCTCGAAATTGATGTAAATAACAGGAAAATAATGTGATTGTGATGCGTTACATCAGATTATACAGGGTGGTCCAAAAGTCCTGCCTCATGTGGTGGTGGGGATATTGTATCCACGAAACTGAGGCACGACTTTTGGACCACCCTGTATATTGATTAGTCGGGCTAAAGACTGCATGGATTCCCCAAGAAAATTTAGCAAGGCCATTATTAATATTTACCTCGTTCGAGAGTTAACTAAGTTAAGACTGACTGATGGACGTCCATACATGCAGATTAGGGTTGGTCCTATTATGTGTAACAATAATATCACCAAATTTTTCACCATACATTCATATTGAGGAGTTCCGCAAGGAAAAATTACGCGCTTGAAATAAAGTATGCCGTAGTTAATATAGGTAGTAACGGTTCTTAGGGGTTAGATTAAGCTATTTCAGGTTAGGCTACGCAGGTGTAAAGTTAAACAGTAACATAACTGACACTCAGACATAAGAAGAGTGGAATGCACGAAAGCAGTTTGTGGAAATCTTGTGTATACTAACAAGTTTAAACTACTCAAATATTCTTTCCATTAATCGGTCATTCTCCAGCTCCTCCCTGACGTGGGATTCTGCAGTGCATTCATCTCTATGGAGATGAACAGTGGTTCCTTCAGCAAAAGACTGGAGTCGGAACATTTCGGTAACTAGATGGAGAAGGGAAATATGTATCTATGTACACTGCGTTGCTATTGCTACTATTATTACAAATATTAGTAATAATTTTTAAGCCCATAATGATCCCTTCTCTCCGCTCTGGGAATGCGTTATTTTAACCCGAGATCCTCTCCCCCAAAGTAAACGAGCGGTAATTCGCTATCAAATCGCCATATGGAGGGCGGTGAGGATTGTTTCCGTGCCGCACTGACCCACATGCGGTGACCACAGTCGTCACGCAATCGAGTGTTTATGTTATGACCACCGGTACCACGCGACTGAATCTTCATACGATGACCACTGGTGCCACGCGAGCTGGTCTTTCCCTGGCACTGAGTGGTGAAGGAAAACTCTTTCTCACGAGCCCATTTTGTGATTTCATTTCCTGAACCTCGTAAAGAGGTCTGGCCAATTAACTATTTAAACAAACTCCTCAAGCGAAGGAGATTGAGAAAAGATCATTCCACGTCAGTTCAACGGCGAAAAAAATGTGACCATCACCGATTTTTTTTAAAAATTGGCACACTTAAGATCTCTGTGAGAAAAACAGAATTTGGTTTGGTGGAAAAAGGTACTTGGTCAAAATGGAGGTAGGTATGGTCCAATGAAATTGCTGTAGCGTCTATACTAACTTAATCAACACTCAAAATCTTATTCCAGGTTAAGGTAGACATGTGTACCCAAAATTGGGTGAAAGGAGAAAAAAATTGGTTGTGACATCAAATGACCTACACAAGGTCAAAGGTCAAAAATAAGATTAACTTTTTTTTTACCACTGAGGTAAAATATGAATAGAAACAAAGTTGTAGATCTGCTTAAAAGCTTTAAAATAGTGTTTAAATGGTCTCTGTAAGTGCAATGGGAGCCGAGATATTTCATGTTCAAATATGGTATGACCTTGGAAATTGACCTTTTTTTACAAAATTCGAATGGCCATATCTCCGGAACCATATGACCTAGTGTGTTGGAACAAGTGCCAATCTGTTTTCTCACCGAGATCTATAAGTGTGCCAATTTTCAAAAACATCGGTGATGGTCACGTTTTTTCGACCCAAAATTCCGTTGAACTGACATGGAATGACCCAAAAAACTTATGACCTTTTTTAATACTTGTCCGAAAAGTTTCTTAAGAGTAAAGTGAACATTTTGAAGTTTTTTAAAGTCATTCAACTTCGATTCAACTTCGCTTCGAAGAGTGCACTTAAACTTTACTTCATCAGTCTTTCAGCTAACGAAGATGTACTTACGGTCCAGTATGAGAAGTTTGGCAGAAGTAGAATTATCAACATGGATATATGGAAAACCAGGAACCAGGAAATGAAGGACGAAAAAAGTAGTATTTTAGACAAAAAAAAAAAAACCTTGTATGATTCAAGATTCAGGGTTTTCTTGAAAACCACCAATATATTACAGTACAGAATAACATACGCAAGCATTAATTACCTTTCATGCGTGTTCTTTTATAATGTTCTTAGTAGCTACTAATAGCATTCTGCAAATTATAAAATCATTTATTATAAAGAATTACGTACATGTGCAAACTTGAAAATTTACTCTTCAAAAGCGTTCTGTGACATTGCTCTTTAATAATAATAGGCGCAAACTGTTCATTTTAGATCATTACATGTTGCACTTTTGGTTCTTTTAAACGTTTATTTGGAATTAAATAAATATTTTAAGATACCGGAATTTATCATGAAAAACGGGAACACCGAATTTGATAGTAAAAATCGGAAAAATTCCAAGAAAGCGAAATAGTTGGCATGTATGCAGAAGTGACGCTCAGATTCTAAAGCAGTGGTTGGTTCCCAAACTTTTACGGTGGCGACCCTGAATACAATATTGTCCTGGCCTGGCGACCCCCCTAAACGGTGGTACATGCAGTGTTAATGACCAATCATTTTGATACGTTGCGTTTATATTCATATAGTTTGATTGAATTAATTACCAACACAATGAATTTCAGAGTTTTTAATTGGATAAAATGAAAAACAAATTTACATGAAAATGAGACTTTATTACGCAATCAAAGATTCTCTCAGTGGCTACAATGATACTGCTTCATTTTGTGGGTAAGCTCCTCTAAGTATGGTTTTATGTTGATGGACAGAGCACAACGCGAGTCACGCTGAGGATCCACGCGGTTCCTTGCTTTAGTCTTGATTGCAACAAGACCTGAAAATCCTTGTTCACAAAGATATATTGTTGGAAAAGGGAGAAGAGCTTTTTCAGCCTCCCGAGTCAGAATGGGCTTATCCTTAAGTTGGGTCCAAAATTTCGAATACGGGAGGTTTTCAAAGCGACCCTCATTTGGGTCGCGACCATGGGTTTGGGAACCACTGTTCTAAAGAATGAATTAACTCCAAATCGTACAACAAACAGGAAAAGTGAGGCAAATCAGATCTGAAATTAATGCTTTAGTTTGAAATTTGACGTACGAGATCAATTACATTTCTGTCCAATTTCTCAATTTGGCTTACGATACTCTTCCAACTTCATTATAAGCTTCAGTGTTCCCAAAAGTAATTTATTAATTTGAAGAATGTTAATAAAAAAATGAACGGCATCCCAGCTAGGAAATTATGACAAATGAACGTTCTCACAAAATTTGGGAGAAAATTCAAAGTCGTGGAATCATAAAAAAATATGGATCTTTTCCATTTGGCGGCAGGCGGCTTTTTTTAACCAAATTTTCACCAGTAATACTTTTTTGTGTGCTAAATACGAATCTAACATTCTTTTTTGAGAGAAATGAAAGGAAAATATCGAAAAAAAAGATTTTAAATACGAACTACTTTATACGGCTAAGGAAAGAGAAATATTTATTTGAAATCGGCTATATCCTTTAATATTTTTCTAAATATATCTTCGTTTTCATTACGCTTCCGCCAAATAAATTCGCATCATTTGTATAATTTAGGTCTCGGGGGTACGGGGGCAGAGCCCCGTAAAGATCACGCATCACAAATTGATCGGTATCGGGTTATATTTTTTATTTTTGAATTTCCGACGCTAAAATGTCGTTCAATCGATCAATTTGTGATGCGTGATCTTTACGGGGGCTCCGCCCCGTACCCCCGAGACCTAAATTATACAAATGATAATGTAATAACATATTCATGTTAGGTTAGGTTAATTAATACCAAAATACATTTTCCTAGTAATATTTGAGGTGTTTTGCTTAGATTTTGACCTCCATTTCCCTTGAAAATGGGCCAAACTTCAAAGTACTATAGCTTTGTTGGATCTCATTTCCGACGGAAATGGAGGTCATATTTGAACAAATCACATCAAATACTACTAGAAAAATGTATTTTGGTGTGTAAAATGAATGAGTTACTTAAAACACATAATTACCGAAAAAAATTCACTGCATCTTCTTCCGATATAATATTCACAAAAATCCACTGTAAATTATAATTCACGCCCATGATTTACTCGTATTTCCAGAAACAATAATGAATCGCGCGGAATGCTTAAACACAACGAGTTGCCATAATTATTCTACAGATTTTGGAATAATTAAATTTATATAAACAAATAATTAATATTCATAAAATAATTAATATAATATAAATTATTATATTATAATACAATATTATAATTATATTATTGCAAAAATATATAGAATTTCGCAGTGTAAATAGTTCGTGCGCGGTATAAAGTAGTTCGTATTTAAAATCTTTTTTTCGATATTTTCCTTTCATTTCTCTCAAAAAAGAATGTTAGATTCGTATTTAGCACACAAAAAAGTATTACTGGTGAAAATTTGGTTAAAAAAAACCGCCTGCCGCCAAATGGAAAAGACCCAAAAATATACAAGGTGGTGCTATTATTATTAGCCTTCATCTTGCTTATCATGCCTATAGGCCTAACCTACACAAAACACCAGTGGTCTACCAGAACTATAAATAAATGCTGTTATGCATAGTCCCACATGGATACATATATTTAATATCCTCTTTCTAGTCCAGCACTTTTCAATTTTGACATAGGCCTACTGTATTTCCTAATAATCCCGTAGTCCCCTTAGACAGTCCTGCACCTGGTAATAAACCGTTCAGGTATAGCCAGTCACACCTTACTTTACTTATCGTAAAGTTTATCGTCGAATAAGAAATTATATCATTTTCTTTGTATAGAAAATAAATTAATGTTTATTTTCAAATAATTTTGAACGGAAACTTTTAAAATTTATTTGGAATTTTTAATGTCATAACTTAGCACCACCAGTGGTGCGTCTCGCGAATTATTAATTTAACAGTGATATACCAGTGACGCATACCAGGTTGTAAAGTAGGGGGACACTAGGTAGTCCGAAAAACTTACTAGTCCGGCATGTCTCCGGAACCAATCGTTCCGGACGAGAGAGAAGCTAGTATACAAACGCGCGCGCGCATATATCATTAAACATGTAAGGGGTGAAAGGCTGTATTATTAAAAACGGATGTTTCAAAGCCTTGAAGTTGGCACGTCAGTCCTAATTGGAAAGCAAACGGAAGTAAAAGCATTGGACGAAAGCATTCAGACTATTTTATGCTGTAATGGAAAATGACTTTCACCTTTCGAAATCACGGAAACATTTTTTGGAAGAGTTCCACATTATGTAACAACGCACCGGATCGTATAGGGCCTAACCTACTGAGCCTATAAACTTTATATAAAGGTTGGGCTACTGTAAAATAAGCGTAGTTGGTACATCTTATGTATATGACGTTATTTCCAATGTTACTTACTTTAGGTTACTTTAGGCGAGTTTGAACGACGGTTCAGGATCGACCCGCGTTCGACCCCTCTGTGCTAAGAAAATCCCAACTGCTGTATCAAAAACAGATAATAATGATTGGGGTTATTTAATTAACCTCCTTCGCAGCATCTAAGGTCATATGACGGAGGGGACCTACCTGTACAGCTTTACGTGGGATCCGAACCACGTGTCGCTACATAATCTGGACGCGGAGGACGGTCTCCCATCCAACTACTACCCAGACCCAATGTCGCTTAACTTTGCTGATCAACAGAAAGCGTTGTTACGACATTGGCTACAAAGGACGTTGAAGTAGGCCTACGTCTATTAATAATCAAAATTAGTTAGGCGTAAAAGTTCATGCAATGAATAAACTGTAGTTTGTAGGCCGGCTGATTTACTCAAGCGAATGACGAATTAATTATTAATGAAAACATTAATAAAAAGTAAAAACGTTCTAAAATATAAATTTATATTTAAAAAACTACACGAGATAGTGTTAGGCCTACACCGGTAAATCTTTCGCTTTGAGCTTTATCCAAAAACCAACCTAAACAAATAAAAGCCTTGTACGATATTTTATTATAGAAAAACGTCTTAATTAAGTATCGCCGCGCGGAACACACCCAATAAAAAGAAAACTAAGAGCTATACATATTTACTAACCAATCAGAGCGCAGAAACAGACATACCGTAGAGCTAGCTTCATACTTTTCCTAAAGCAATTGGGGGCTGCCTCATTATAAGTCTGATTTACTGCAGTAAATTATTTACACACTACAATTTAACAAGCCTCCAGTTAACATTTGCAAAAGCAGCAAATTAAATAATAAGTAATTTGTAAAGTACATGATAAGGATTGTGGTAAATGCTAATTTATGTCGAAATGCATAAAGAAAAAATTGTTTCATTCGTGAATCAAAAAAATGGGGGGGGGCATTTTGAAGCCAAAGGAAAGCATTTTCTGTACCACCATTTCTCGTTACGTAACAATGCTTGGAAACTGGTCGGCACAACCACTAGAAACGAGAATGATGTCATGTGACCTCCGCTTCTCCTTTCTTCTTCAGAAGAGAAAGTGAAGCGGATGTCAGCCGGGAAAGGCTTCTTCGCGTCGCTGAGAATCTCATGGCGACGGAATGCTGCTGCGATCCTTATCGGATCAGACTCCAACAAAATGTATATCAAGAAAAACAACTAAGTACAGCACGCTATTGTGACGTCAGAATTAGTTAGCATTGTCTCAAAAAATAACAGTTTTGCTTCAAGTTCTCGTGCGAAGAGGTTATTAATCCTTTGACAGTTTCGTTAACCAATAAATACAGTAATAATGTACATAGGTACATAAGAAACATAAGGATAGCTCAAAACCAACACGGAGGAGGGCCTCTGTAGGTTATCCCTGTTCAAAAAAAGAACCAAACCACCTCAAATACATACTGTGCTGTAATGTTTTAGTCCATAATACCATAACTGTACAAAAAATCCGAGCTATTTACGAGTTTTCCCCTCAAAAGATGCCTCAAATCACTCTTGGGTCGATGAAACCCATTCATGAAAGGACCCCAACTGTTTAAAAGACCCTCCCCCCATTTCTCAAGTTATAAATTAATCTTAATTATACTGCATCCGTTGGATTGTGTCACTAACAATTAAACCCAACTTTTCTACTATTTAAAAAATTTCTCTTATCCTCAAATAACATAGTTTAGGCCGTACAGCCTATTTTATATAGGCCGAAACTCCATACTTTTTGCGAGAGGTTCCCACTTCCCACCTTTGCTGGTTAGGCTTAATTCCTATTTCTTAATCGGACGAGCAATTTTTCTGGTATGCGTTTCCAAAAGGCTTACTCAAGAGAAGCACAATAAATATCTATAAAACAGGTTTAATCCTTCAAACTTGATCCAAAAGCAGAAATGAAATGGTTGATTTTAAACGTTTGTTTCCTCAAATTCAAATTACCAAACTTTGTGTTGTAGGCCTATTGAATTTGTTTCTTTATTAAAATCGAAATAATCTACTCTCTTACCAGAGGATAGGTCAAAAATGCGTGTTCTTGGCTACCTTACGTCATCGCGACAATCTTTAGATTACACAGAGCACACGCGACACGAAAGTGCGGGTGGCGACATTAGTGGTGTCACCATTTTTTTATTGAAGATTGAAAATTATTAAATATCATGAAAAATGGAACATAATAAAGGTTAGACTAAGTTAGGCTAAGTTAATTAGGTTTAAACTACATTAAGTGTTGCCGCAGCGACTGAAAACAGACAAATGTCGAGGTTCTGTATGATAGCCAAACACTGTGTGTGTGTGTGCGCGCGTTCAATTTACAGTCATCGACTTTTTTCCTGCTGTAAAACTCTTTATAAACATTTTTTCACAAAGTAAAGAATAGTTTTCTCTCTATTTGCCCGCGGCTTAGCCTAAGGCTCTATAAATTCGCCTCATCGTCCAACAAACACGTTATAATTTAGTCCCAATCATTGTCTTTTTCTCTTATCGCCAAAGGCAGTGAAGAAAATTTTCTTAAACTCTTTAACGTGCAACCAAGGAAAACAATGTTATCATTAAAGGGCGAGTTTGGAGAAGATTCCAAGTATCGTATCAACAGCGTGTTAACTAAGGTAGGCTTCTGAAGTCGCATCACGTTCCTGAAGAAGCTTGAGTATGACTCATTCTTCGAAGGCATATGGCAGAAAAGTTATTTTTTCTTCTCACTGCCTCAGTCTTGGAGTAAAACACTGATAAAAAAAAGTTGTTTTTTAAATCCTTTCAGCTTTTCTGAAATTTATCTCTACAAATATTTAAAAATGAGAGACCGAACTTTCAAAGCAGACTGAGAAAGGAAGATTCACTCAGGCATTTCAATCGAGTGCCAAAAAATGTCGACTCCTAAATTTTATAAATTTTGCACGAAGTCCGAGGTGCACCGGATAAGGTATCCGGCTTGATAGCCGGATATTAACTAAATGAATTGAATAACATTTTACATGAAACTGCTTTATTTAACAGAGTTAAAACTGCGACAAGAAACACTTTTGAAACATGCAAAATTTGTCTATTGTGATTGTGACTTTCTTTTTTTATTGTTAATATAGCTCTATTATTGTTTATATATTTCTACAGATTTTCATAATTGTCGAAAGTTTTTTGTGAAGATATCTTAAAGTTAGGGGATGTAAGTCTTTTAATTATCCGGTATCCGGCTGGATATTTTTCTTAAAATCCGGCTTATCCGGTATCCGGCCGGATAGTAAACATAAAATATGTGTAAAGTTGTCTTTAGTAGCTGTTTTTTATTTGAAATCCCACAGCCTAAGCGAATACTAATAGGCCCTATATTAAACCATGGCCTATATGACACTCACAAGCAAATATTAATATATTAGGTAGCCATGCCTTCGTTTATACAAGACGAATACGCAATATATAATCCCAACTTGGGGGTTTAAGCAAAAATTATATACAAAAGATACGAAACTGGCGTTATCATCAATTATTTATCACATTATCCCCACTGATCTCTGTAATTTATAGAGATCAGTGGTTATCCCCCAAATGAATAATTAGTACTTGCCACCTAGCGGATGAAGTGAGAACCAAGTTTTGCGCAAGGGCATACCCGCATGACTTAAGAGTTACGTTAACAAGACCTGATGAATATGATCACATTCATCTTCAATAAATATCATACACTATAAGCTTAATTTATTTATTGATCCTAAACTTAATTAAATACTAAACTAAATAATAATAATAATAATTAATAATAATAATTAATAATAATAATTAATAATAATAATACAAACAGAATTTGTTAACGTTTTTATGGGTAATGTATTTCTTCCAAACACTAGATGGCAGAGGAGAAAAAAATAACGCTAAAGTTGGCGGTGTTTCAGATCTTGTTATAAATAATCTTTGAATTAAGTCATGAACAGGCATGGCTGGCTTTGGTTGCTGGAGGGGTGCATACCTGTTGTACTGGAATTAAAACCCCCCTTTATTTCGGGCTGGGGTTTAGTACGTGAGTTTAACACGACTTAAAAAAAATTATTTGAAATACAAGGTATGAGAGAGAAGGCACATCTTGATCCTTTATTGAACAGCTAATGTTTCAGTGCATCGCATCAATAGTAATATACAGAAAAATCGGTAAACCTTACGAATAACGTTGAAAACTCGTATTTATTTTAAATTTTAAAAAATGGTTGTGGTTAGGTTGATCTACCACTTCAGATGGTTTCAAAATTATATCAGTCAGCGTTATTGATTTACGCGGGCGTCCACCATGCGTGTCTATCTAAAACAAAAATGAAAAAAGAGTTTCCGACCTAACTTCAACCTATTTGAACCTAACCTAACCTAACCTCAACCATTTTTTTTATTTATTTATTTAAAATAAATATGAATTTCCGACGTCAATCTTAAGGTTTACCATAAATTCATATACTGATAGCTTTAAAACTATTGAATAAATGAGAACCTAACCTAACCTGCATCTAGTCAGTCCATGCACGCATAATAACATGCAAATAATTTAATACAAAAGATCTTCAACAGACATTTTTAACCCAGTGACACTTTAACAGTTACCTTAAGCTCACGAGGCACTTAGAATTTTAAACGCAACTTCACAGATTTGGCCCAATGCCTTCGGATGTGAAGCTCAAAATTTTGAGAGCTGTTTTCTTTTCTGAATTTAATGACCGACTGGGTTTCGGCATTTCACCCAGTGTCTGAAATTTGGTAAGAGTGAAAGGATATATATATATACTATAGCGGAGCGACCCGGCGTTGCTGGGGTGGATGTTGAACGCTATAAACTAACGAAAATATCACGACTTAACCTAACCAATCGTCAAGGGCGTACAATTAACCTAACCGGGCATTGTTAACCTACCCGGGTATTCAATTAATCTAATCGGGAATTTAGTTGAACTAACCGGGCATATTTTATTGACCAAATAATTAGTCATGAAAATGTTAATATTCAGAAATCTTGACACAATGTGAAGCTCAAAATTTTCACGGCTGCGTTCTTTTCTGTAGTTTAATCGCAGTGCTGGGGCCTTCGGGCCTAGTAATTTTAATTATTTAATTTATTAATACCCAGGTGCACAACCTGGGGACCTAATCAATATGTGTGTGAAGTTTCATGTTTGTAACTGCTTCCATTTTGGAGTTATGGCTGGAACAGACTAACACACACACACACACGTCCTTTTATTATTACTATAGATATATATAACTTTGACATATTGACATAACTGTTACCACAAAACAATGTATAAACTGTGACTTCTCGTGTTTGGAAGGGGAACTAAATTACCGGTGGGAAAAAATCCACCAATTTAAAGTCTATTTTAACCTTTATCATATTATTTGCTGCATATTAACCTGAACATATATGCTTGTATTCTTTTTGAAGAAAATTGTGATAATTTTAAAAAATTACTTAAACTTGTATGGATATATGCACTTTTACAAAGTATGGTTCTCACTCCAGACGTCAGGTGGTGAGTACCTTCATTTGGAGAGACAACGCGCTGAATAGTGGAAAAAAAAATGCAAGTTTCCCATATGGAAAAAAAATGTTTATATATATATATATATATATATAATTGCCATCGCTTGTAATACACACTTGCAAACGCTGCTTAAATGCTATGAGACTTTTCACGTTTTTTACAGGAAAGTCGCTCATCTCATCGGTAATTTTTTTCTTCACTTGCTCCAGACTGCTGGAAGGAGTCACGAAGACTTTACTTTTTACATAACCCCTCCGGAGAAGTAAAAATCTGGGTTACGAGCTGGCCAAGGGATACCACAGCTACGCAAGATTGCTCGATTGGGGAAATGCTGTCACAGCCATTGGCGTGTGTGCCCAGCCTGGCCTAGTCGCTAGCTAGCCTAGGGCATCTTGTATTTTAAATTACTAAAGTAATTACTGTAAATATACGTTTGAATTTTATGTTAATTTATTAAGAAATCACTGAGTTACTTAACAATTCATACTTTTTTTCATTAATTTTCGTAACTGCTTCCATTCCTCAGTGTAATGTAGCTAAATACACAATTTTGTTTATTTGTTTATTATTTATTGTATTACACCCGAGTAGGTACAGCGTTTATATTTTAGCTACCTGTTAACTTTGGAAATTTTAACCGACATTAATTTGTTAATATTTAATGCGCAATATCTTATAGTATTTTAATAAGTCACTGTATGTACTGTAAAGTTTAACTCAGCTATACAAATCACCGACATTAAAGAAATAATAAAATTATTCCAAGGCCTTTCGTATATTGCTCGAGCTAACTCATCTTTTATCATTTACAGCAACATATGAAATGTCTTGGAATCATTTTAGTATTTCCTTGTGGATGTGTATTATGTATTAATTTCAAGCGTTTAATTGTCAAATACACACACACACACACACACACACACACACATATTATATATATATATACACGAAGTAATACTGCTCTAGTACCGTGTACGTTTGTACGCGTACGCTTGGTTTTAACAGATTCTGGGTATACATTTTTCTTATTTAAAAGTTTTAAAATTATCAGGGTACGAATTTTAATATATTATTATTATTAATATTATTATTATAAATAAATAAAAGAAAGTGATAATTACACAACGAAATTTCTACAGGACTGGCTGCTCCATTTTTCCAACGTCTTTCTGCAAAGTTCTTGTCTACGATTCTGATTTTTTCCAGTCCACAAATCAACTACCAATATATATATATTATATATATATATATAATATATATATATAAACAGTGAACAAAAAAAGTATTTGAACACACTAAATTTATTAAATAAATTACAACATGAGGCTACGATCTTTAGGAGGCCTAAAATAAATAATTACATACCTCATGGTGAACTAGTAGGTGTATTTTAAGGTTTATAGAATCAAACCCACAAAAGTTATGTTAAAATAATATAAATGCGAATGCAAAAAATGTATTTGAACGGAACAAAAAAAGTATTTGAACACACTAAATTTATTAAATAAATTGAATGCACTGCATACTGTACACAAACTTTAATATTTCGTATGAAGCCCTTTTGCATCTATCACAGCCTGGAGTCTTCGTGGCATGGATTCTACCAAACGTTTCGTCGTTTCAGTCCCTATTTCGGCCCATTCCTCTTGTAGGACAGTCTGTAGATCTGCTTTACTTGAAAATTTACGTTTTCTTACTTTAGATTCCAAAATACTCCATAGATTTCGATTGGATTCAGATCCGGGATTGGGGTGGGGTTATAAGTCTCCGACGGGCGTTGTAGAGTAACCATTCTGTAGTTATTCGAGCAGTGTGTTTGGGGTCGTTATCCTGTTGGAATACATAGGACTCCCTTAGCCCCAGTTTGTCAACACTTTCCAACAAATTATCACGCAAAATATTAATATACTTCCGAGCATCCATTGTTCCATTTATAAAGGTTAACTTTCCAACACCTTTCGAGGCCATGCAACCCCACACCATTACATGGCCGCCTCCATGTTTAACAGTAGCTCTAGTGTTCTTACGATCTAAGGCAGTATTC
This sequence comes from Bathynomus jamesi, assembly GCA_023014485.1. Classification (NCBI taxonomy): domain Eukaryota; kingdom Metazoa; phylum Arthropoda; class Malacostraca; order Isopoda; family Cirolanidae; genus Bathynomus; species Bathynomus jamesi. The sequence goes on along the minus strand of JAJOZX010000651.1, from coordinate 1,203,063 downwards.
TTCTTTCTCCAAACGGTTTTGCGGCCATCACTTCCAAACAGATTGAACTTGCTCTCGTCGCTGAACACAATGCAATTCCAGAATTCGTTCGGCATGTCGAGATGTTTCCTTGCAAAGTCGAGTCTTTTCTGTCTGTTCGCTTCACTGATGTAGGGCTTTCTTCTTGGAGTTCTTCCTCTGAATGCGGCCTTGTGCAAATAATTTCTCACAGTCTGAGGTGTAACAACTGTCCCGGATGTTGATGCAAGATCCGTCGATAAAGTTTGGCTACTAACGAAGGGATTTTTCTTCACTTCTCGGCAGAGTAGCCGTCTATCCCTGGCAGTGAGCGACTTGGGTCGTCCAGATCGACGTCTATTTTCAGTTGAACCAGTCGAAATCTTCTTGTTTACTACATAATACACTGTAGAAGGGTTTAATTTAAGTAGTTTCGCAATTTCACGGTAGCTGTGTCCTTCATTTCGTAGAAACACTATGTTTTCGCGCGACAGTTAACGACAATTCTGTTTTCTTGGGAGACATTGCACTTCGATGTGTATCAGAGGTATCCCAGCACTCAAATGACGTGTAGGATTGAGTATTACTCATATGGTTCGGGTGATAGTTTGTTGGACTTGATCTAATGTTTGTAGGAGTATTGTCTTACTGCTTGTGTGGGACCGAGTAAAGCCGTTCAAATAAATTTTTTGTATTCGCATTTATATTATTTTAACATAACTTTTGTGGGTTTGATTCTATAAACCTTAAAATACACCTACTTCTTCACCATGCGGTATGTAATTATTTATTTTAGGCCTCATAAAGATCGTAGCCTCATGTTGTAATTTATTTAATAAATTTAGTGTGTTCAAATACTTTTTTTGTTCACTGTATATCTGGAGGTAGAGTGCAATGCCCAACCCTAACCACATTCGCGCAACATACTGCCATAATTTTGAAGCAACCAAGCGTCTCAAATCGCAATTTGGATTCTAAACATCGTGATTATAATATAACAAAGTGCTGTAAGACATAACTCAAAGCTAATTCACAGTTTTGTCCGACACACTACATACAGTTATCGTATAAATAAAATTCTGATTGCAAATACACTAGTAACGTTTCATTCTTGAAGAATCCTCCGAGTCTCACCTTCATAGTCAATATACACACATACCGTACTTCTTTACAATTCTATATAACTCTCCAGCTGGATGAAGAAAAGCCTTGCAACAATTGCTATCATTATTAATTATTGTTATTATTATTATCATTATTATTATTATTCACGATGGATACCGTTCGTGAACACCCTCCACAATTTCTGATTTCCTAATCGGAGATTGCACCGAATTCTCAAAGTGCTCTCTTCCATTACGAAGCCATGCCATGCGAGCTCTCTCTCTCTCTCTACTATATATATATATATAGAATATATATATAATATATATATATATATATATATATATATATTCCTTCACTTAAGCATGTAGGCCTATTAAGATACTCTTTAACTTAATCTTGTTTACCAAAACATTGTACTCATTTATTTAAATACATCACCGACCTCAATTAAGCCTAAAAGTTAAAAACTTACGCTTCAATTAAAAAGAATTATCAGATTATCAGAAAAGAAATAAAATTCTCTAATAATAATAATAATAATAATAATAATAATAATAATAATTCAATTTATGTCATCTTTATTTAACATCCATTTTTTTTATATTAATCCCGCGATGTTCCAACTGTCCAACGTCGTTTTTGAACTCTGCCAAATTACCAAACATAATAGGGAAAGTGACAGTGAGTGCCAATCCCTTGAAAATGTTTGTTCATAAAATATTCACACTTTCCGCGCGATTCAAACCCGGGACCTCTCCCACTGCGAGCGAGTCCAACACTCGAACCAGCGAGACAAAACTACCATTAGAACCAGCGTAGTAGAAAATTCTTACGCAACGGTAGAAGCTACGCGAGAAAATTATACGAGCCTTCGATTACAACCTTTGACTCGGTTGCCATGGAAACCGAAATAACATTCACCCAATGAAAAATTGGGTGGTGCATTGAAACAAACAGTAAAGTTGCTCGGTAAATGGTAAGGTCGACTTTCATAAAGACTTTTCATAAAGTCAACCCCAAACTTTTGTAAATAATGCATCTTAGTAAAACTTAACAAGTTCGATTTTCTGCAGGTTCACTAAATTACGTTAGGTCAGTCTTTTTCACTTGTGACCTGCATTTCTACCTGCATAAAGTCTAACTGGAATAAAATCATCCTGAATACAATGTCAAACGTCATGATGAACTATGACTTGGTTCAAATGTCACGAAAATTGTTAGGGTAAAGTTGCCAATGGTCGTGCATCGGTCCTAATGTCGCGCATTTGACTTAAAAAGACTCCCCACAAAATACTGTTAAAGTGAAGGAAATATTACTAGAAGTAATGTTTCACATCAATTTTATTTCCTTCACTGTAACAGTATTTTGTGGGTTGTTTTTTTTTAAGTCAAATGCGCGACATTAGGACCGATGCGCGACCATTGGCAACTTTACCCTATTTACGTTTCAGATAATGTACACATCAAGCAATTGATAAAGCGCAGCCCTTAGTTGATAGTTTTACTGATAATGATGATAATATACTTTAAAAACTTAAAAAAATTAAGGTAACTATTAGTATTAGCGTAAACAAATTAAGACATGATATAATTAAACCTTCATTTTGTATTTCCCCTCCAACACCCTCGACACCCATAGTGGATATGACCCTGACAAAGATCTAACAATGTTGGGTCTCAATTTCTTCATTCAATACTGTCTAAAACAAATATAGATATTAAGAATTGGTCGTCGTAATTGGTAACTGCAGCTACATATTTAGATACGGGCCATAACCAGCCTCCCCACTTTAACCCACTTCCCCGAAACTCATTTTAAACGCAACATCATCCATCAGAAAGGAAGGCGAGACGATATAGTCAGCACGCGGAAAATAGGACGCAAAAAGGTGGTATATCCACCTCATCATTAATTGCAGAAAAACTACATTTATTGTTAAGTACGCGCGGACACCCACGCAACATAGAACTATTTCAGTAGTATACCTTAAGAGAGAGAAAGAGAGAGAAAGAAGGAGAAACTCATCTTATGAAAGTTTACGATTAATCCTTTTCAAACACACTGATTACTACTAATCTCAATTTAGCACTAAATGTCTGACTCTTTAAACACGATGAAGAGCAGCAGACTTCCCGCGGCTGAACTGGTGGGGAGAATATCAGCCAGATAACCATTGTTGAAAAGAGGAAAGCGTAACAATAGGCTTCACTGGGCACGAAACCATAAAAAATGGACTGGAAAAGATTTGAGAAGCGTCCCGAGGTCGGGTAAAAATCAAGAAACAACTTTTCAACTCGACTAAACTGTATTTGAGAAAGAAAGCAAGACTAAGATCGTAGAATGTGGTGCTAGTGGTTTAAGATGGACGTGGTAGTGCAATGTTGTGCGGGTGAACTAGATGGGTTCCCGAGTAAAACCTGTTCGGTATACACCATGAAAAGGAGGCATCATAGCATTATCACGCACAATGCACTATATCGTTTAAGTTTTTCAACGGAATATGCTAACAATCCTAAACAGCGCAAAATTCAGCAAGAGATACCTGGAACAGATGAGAGAGACAGGCAGGTGTTGGAACCAAGAAATGAGCACTTCAATCACCCGACATTAACGTAGGTGAACTATAGTGAAATGGAATTGATAAAAGAATAAACAAACAAGGAATAACTCTCTGAACAGTGAAAAACGCAACATTACAGTGACTGAAATGAACTCAAAGATGAAATACTACTTAAATAATATTACAGACCGGCAAGAGTATGATGCGCGGCAATGATTGTTAAGCAAAGGAGGATATTTTGACGAAAAACCCTACAAAGTAACCGCAATGTTAAAATACATCTTTGGTGTACTTTCTGATAAAACTTAATTAATTTACGAGACTTCCAGATATATTTCCCGTTTTACTCCATTTTCTGGTAAACTTAATATTTTCTGCATCCATAGTCTGGCTCGTCAATACGAAGGGTTGACAGAAGTAAATAGACACCTTCGTTTTTTCCATAGATTTTGATTTGATAATAAAATTCAACAAATTTAATAAGATTTGTTGAATGAATATATTTAGAATAGTGTTCCTTTCCCCTTTCCACTATGTAAAGGTGACATACGTTCTGATATTCCACTGATAAAACTTCCGTCGTGTCTATTTACTTTTGTTAACCGTATATATACAGTATGTATGTATACTTCAGTAATTAACAAACTAATTCCTCTTTCAAGCCTTTATACAATGATATAGATAAACTGCGTATATATATATATATATATATATATATATATATATATATATATATATATATATATATCACAATGATAAAAGAAAGATAGCTGAGGTTTGGAAGTTTGATGTTATCATTCCAACCGACAATGCTAAAAACTCTCTATTGTTACACTAAAACGTAAAGGAAGCATTTTTGAAGAAAAAGACTTTTAGGTTTTCATCACAACTTCATCAATATGAAGCTACTCTCTAAAATAGGTGTAATTATTGAGGTTAAGCGATGAGTAGTTAATCTGATGAGTAGTTGCGTGGGTGACCGTCTTTTCTACGATCAGATAATGTAGCGACCCGTAGATAATTTGAGTCCTACGTAAAGCCGTGGGTCCCCTTTATCACATGAGCTTTGCCATTACGAAGGAGGTTCAACAACCCCAGATATTAATGTTTTATACGTCCTTACTCTTGGATCTATTAAGTTTTTAAGTCGATTTTTTGTAAACTTTTCCATACAAGAAGTCTGCGGGTCGGATGAAACGGTTTTGCGGATTGGTTTCGGCCCAAGGACGTTCATATTTTGCACCCTTGCGACCCCGACGTACCGTAGTACATACAACGAGCAAAAGGATCTACACTCGTTACTCTCTGATTTCAGACGTGTTTTCACATTTTACTTTCACTGAATTTTTTTTGTTTTTTTAAGTGGCTCTAATACATCGCGTAGATTGCCTTCTCCCCCAACATTGGTGGTACCGAAGATGACCCCCCCCCCCAACACACACCTCAGAGGGAACAGATGAAATGTCCAAGGCCTACCTCATGGGAAAATAATTATTTTCATCTGCGCCCGAGTGACTAAGCGAGACAAGCTACCAATATTGTCGAGAAGGGAGTCTACCAACAAGTTATCTTGGAGTGTTAGATTAAGTTGGGTTAGGTTGTTACGTTACGTTATATTATATATATATAGGTTACATTAGATTAAATACAGGTTAGGTCAGGTTAGGATATTAGAGTATCACATTTCCTTTCGATGAATGATGTATAGGATCTAAACCCACGGGCACAAAATGCCCCCCAAAAATGTTCAATAGTTTGTTGGGTAAATTCGACGGAAAACTAAAATCCTGGGGTCATACCAATGGTGGCAAAGTGGCTTTGGGTACAATGGGAGAAGTGTCGCTGATCAACCAACCACTCTTTCATGAAACCCACTCCCTTACCCACTTCATCCCACAACATTAACGCACGGCTCACTGCCTGCTCACCTACTCTTTTCAAAAGACGCCTCCTGTCATACTTTTTTCAGCTGTCAACATTATATATATATATATTATATATATATATATATATATATATATATATATATATACAGAAGGACCAACACAACGGCAAACATTTTCATTTATTTTTTGTACTTCAGACGTTTCGACAAATCTTTTGTCATCATCAGTGAATTAAGTCTTAAAACCTTAAAACAAAAATAAAAAATGAAAATTACATCAATACAATATTAAAACCATTAAAACTATTAAAACCATTGTTGTGTTGGTCCTTCTGTTCATCTGTAAGCTCCGTTTCCCTAAGGAGAAGTCAATAGCTTTGATATATATATATATATATACACACTCCTCTATACTTACGTCGTTTCTATACATATATATTATATATATATGGGAAAAGTTTCCTGATTTAGGAGAGGATAGGAAAAATAGAGTTTGAGGCAGTTTGATGTCCTCGGGGTATTTTCTATGAAAAATAGAACTAAAAGAGGAAAATCCTATATATTAGGAATGGGCATGAGTCAATTTGAGTTACCCACTTACCCCCCTTCAAGATTCCCACTTTCAGATTCCTCATTCTTAGACCAAGACTGGAATGGGAATGATGACCGAGATTGGAAAAGACCCAATTTACACCCAAATGAAATGGGGGAAAGATCACTACCAATATCCCGTTGAAATCTCGCTAAAGAATATAAAAATGATCATCACAAGAATGCGAATTAATCCTTCGTGTGATGATCACAGCGTAAAATGATGATGATGATGCGACCATCGTGCTTAAAGGCGTTTTTGGCTTGGCGTCGAGCCTTGGCCAGATAACGGTACTTGAGGGCCCATTTACTTGGTCTGAAGGAAGAATTTTCAGAGTTTACGGTCGTTATGGCCTAATATCTGTTCATTTTAATTTTTACAAGAAGTTAATTCGATTCTATTTTGTAGTTTGAAACAAAAGTTCCTTTTAATATTAGTGAAAGCGTATAAAGGTTTATTATTTCAATAATAAATCTTAGAACGCTTACGTACAATAGGCGTTTAAATAGGTCTAGCCCATTCATAACAATTACAAAGGCTGGAACTGCAATAATCTCCCCTTATTATCATAGTTAATTGATTGAAAAAGATCTCAAAACTGGAACACGAAGGAATAACTGGGTTAGCCTATACACAACAGACTCAGAGCTGGCGTGTCGTTGTAAAAGTATTCAGAAAAGCAGTGTGCATGAATTGTACAAACGGAATTCTGAAAATTATATAAAATGTACACTTTAGAATTACTGATATAAAAGAATTAAACTATTGATAGAATAAAATATGATAAGCCTAGGCATTTCTCAACTAATCATAATTTTCATTCGGTCAAAAGAGCCCTAAATTCAATTTAATTTATGCAGCGTAAGTGTTACGATTAGGCCTAAATTATGTCCTCTTTATTACCTGATTCTTTTGTCATTTCAACACTTATTTTAGGAACTAGGTTGTCATTACCTTTGGATTTGGTAGAGGTGCACAAGAAGAACAAAAAGAGAAAAGAAACTATTCTTTTGGGATTTCTTTCTTTCCCCATCTTCAGATAGGAAGATTTCACCTCCCAAACACGACTGAACCAAAATCCACATTTGAACGCATTTTGCTTACATAAACACTCCTTCAAGCGTTAATAATAATAATAGAAGGCTTTAAAAAACAATTTAAGACGCGAGATTAGACCCATTAAGCACTTAAATTTTGTAGCTCGAAAAGTGTAACACCTCACGAGTCTAGAGTCGCTGACAGACTGGTTGGTTTGAGTCTCTCTCTCTCCAGTTTTTTGACTCGGCCAAGAAGTGAAAACAGGGATTGCTTTTCCCGACTCCAGCGACTCACATTGACTCAATAAAAGTTCATAGCGACTCATTCACGAATAATTCTTGTTAACTAAAAGTAAACGTTGCAATTTTGGAATGGTTAGAAAGCAATAACTGTCGTAATACACCTTCTCCTGCCGAAGGAATTTCTTTTTAGGATCTTATGTAATATAAATACACCATTTCATTTCAGTCCTTACATACACTCCCCGCGCTATTTGTAGGCAAAACAATGAATGGCGGTCCCCATGAAAATTTAAATGAAGTAAAATATTCTATAAGAAAGAGGATGTAATAAAAAGATTATATTGCTACATAAAATTTGCAGCTTCGGTACATACATGCACTTAAATGAATTTAAATGTTAAAACTAATAAAATAGACAAATATTTGTTCAAAGAATTTTTTACCTCTGATTTCAAAGTATTTAACTCGTTCCATTTATTTGTCTTTGATTTGTGCATTACAGTTATGCCAATAAAAAAATGTTTTTGCCAATGGATGAATTTACATATTAAAGGAATTGAGGTAAAATATGCCTCTGAATCAATAATAAAACGCAAAACTCTTCCTTTCCAAGGCAAACTGAGTTTCACAATCATCAGGAAGACCCATGGAACAATCAATCATTTTGAAACTGTAGAATTATTAGTTTAAGTTTCAGAAATTGGTAAATATTAAATTTCGGGACCACCAGTTTCTTGGACCCCTTTACTGGACGAAAGCTGGTCACGTGAAAGATAACTAACCAGCCTAAAACAACAACCTAACTTACTCTAACCAAACCCGGACGTAAAACTCACCCTGACTGACCTAATGGATGAAATAGGGGATCACCGAAATATGGTGCCCCGAAACTCAATATTAGCCCCAGAAATTTCCCATCATCAGACTACATAAAATAAGCGAGTTCAATGCTGAGAAAATATATAGTGGACATTATTATGAATTAGAGCACATATCAAACTATCAAATTTTAATAGCCGCCGAAACCCGACAAAATGGAAAAATAAAATCTTCAAAATTAAAAAAAAGTTGAGCCAAAGTACGTACAACGGTCTCGTCAATGCTCCCCCCCACCATTCCCCATTTTTCAAGGTAGCTTGGGAGAGTCCGTGGCTAGCTGAGTTCACAACTAATTTGAGGTGTATTAAATTTCGGTAATAGTTGATGTTGCTGCTGTTGTGGTAGAAGAGTAACCACCGATTCAACTGGTGGGTCATATCGCAGACTAATAGTCGATGAGAACCAGAAAAATGCGAAACACAGACTGTCAAGGTCACCCACAAAAACTTCGCTTTGAAATGACAAAATTCGACTGAAAATGTTCAGTGCAAAACATTAAATAAGATTCAGATCCAAAGATGAGAGAACAATAAATATAATCAGGTGCATTTCTATAGGGTTCGGTTACCCTAGCAACCAAACATTGGACAATGATGCACAATGCTTGTAAGATTCATTGCAAATAGCATAACTATTCTTTAGAAAAGTTCTTAGCAACGGGTGGTTGCTAAGCAAATTATGAGTAATTTTCATGGCAGTAACCTTTCCAGTTTTTGGTTAATCTGTGATCCGAACTTTATGGAGGTGAATAACACATTCGTCCCATCTACCAACGGTGTTTTCAAGTACTGTACCTGATAATAATAAGTAATTCTTTATATATATATACAAGGAGTGATGAAAAAGTATCGATAATTTTATTGCTACGGACAAATGAATGCAAATAAGAAATAACCGTTAATATATGCGAGTCTTCCTGCCCTCTGGCGTCTGCAGTCTGGAGCAAAATCTGCTACCATGAGTCAGTAGTTGGATGGAGCGATTAAAGGGAGGGTGTGTTTTTGCAGTACGTCGAAATCTCGGAAATGGAGCAACGCGCGTGCCAAACTTGGAAAATCTGCATCGGAGACGAACGAAATGATTAAAACAGCTTTTGGAAATGATGCTCTCAGTGTAGCTAACGTTTAAAAATAGCACAAAAAGTTTAAAAATGGAGAAACTGCTTGAAGACAAGCAACACAGTGGCCGCCCTTCCACTTCTCATTACGGATGAAAATGGCCAACAGATTCGATTTCTGGTACGAGCAAATGTTTCTCCATTTTTAAACTTTTTGTGTCATTTGTAAACATTAGCTACACTGAGAGCATCATTTCCAAAAGCTGTTTTAATCATTTCGTTCGTCTCCGAACGCGCGTTGCTCCATTTCCGAGATTTCGACATACTGCAAAAACACCCTCCCTTTAAGCGCTCCAACTAACTACTGACTCATGGTAGCAGATTTTGCTTCAGACTGCAGACGCCAGAGGGCAGGAAGACTTACATATGTAAACGGTTATTTCTTATTTGCATTCATTTATTTGTCCGTAGCAACAAAATTATCGATACTATATAACTCAGGAAAAAATGACATAGAAGGAGATTGTAGACACCAATCGACCAGGGAAGTACTCTGGGTGCGGGGGGGGGGGACGTTAGACAGAAGACGGGGAGTGCTGCAACTCCCGTTTTTCCTCTCACTGTCCTCCTTAGCTGCTGATCTTTTCCCGTGTTTCACCTATCCTGTGAGCAGGCCAGTATGCTCTGAAACATACACTTCTCTCTCTATTCTTCACTACACATACTGTACATGCATCTTATACAATACATAACCTTTCAAAAATTTAAAAAAAAATGGCAACAACTTCAAGAGCCTCGGAATCCCCTGAGGAGGGGACCATAAATGTCCCTACTTCTGGCTCCCCCACCGCCGATACCGGGAACGCAGACCTGGGTAGTGGAGCTGGATCTACTACCGCCATTCGAGATGTTCTGGGCCTCTGCCTGATTCACTTTTCATAAACTTCAGCAACATTCGTGGCCTTTACTCAAATTTTTTCAATCTGTTGAACACCACCTCCTCCTCCTCTAAACCTCACCTTCTTTTCCTCAGTGAAACTCAGGTGTCTGGGACGACTGACAGCAACCCTTTTTCTGTACAGCAACCCCTTTTTTGTACAGCAACCTCTTTTCTGTACCCTCCTTTCTCTATATTCAATTTCACTCCAAAGGTGGATGTTGCTGATATGTACGCAATGACCTAAATCGTTCTCGTATTCCCGAACCCCCAAGAGGAGACGCCTTTGGCACTTTGACGCCCCTGATTGGGAGGCCCTTAGGCAGTACTCCTCTGATTTCCCATGGAATGATTACTGTTTCCGTGACCGGGGCCCTTCCGAGTATACTGAGCGCACCATGGAGGTGATTCTCTCGAGCATGGAGCCGTACATTCCATATTCTATTCCTATTACTAATGCAAAACAATTCTTGGTTTAACTTTCTTCTCTGTTGCGGATAGCATTAGAACAGCAGGCTTTCAGAAGGTACCGTCACCATCTAACTCCTCGCTCTCACTTAGCTCATATTTCTGCCCGGAATCGTGCAAAATCTGTTTTTTGACTCGCCAAATGTTTTTTCATCAGACAAAAGTATGAAAACCTATCCAATTCTAATTCTTCTTGCTCTTTCTGACATCAAGGTAAAAACCTCTCCAACTTTTCTTCTTCTTTCCCTCCTCTTTTCCATTTCGACGGCTCAGTTGCCGTCTCTTCTCCTGATAAAGCTGAACTCTTCGCTCAAACTTTCGCCTCCAACTCAACCCTCGACGATTCCGGTGTTGTTGCTCTATCTCCTCCTTTTGACTTATTATGTCAGAAATTAGAATATCTTCCAAAGATGCTTTTTCTTCCGCATCTGGGCTCAACTCTTGGAAGGCGTAGAGTCAGGGGCATTTTTAAGATTATGAACTGGTCGGGGCAAGTTTTCCTTAATGGAAGTTCTCGAAACACTTTAATGTTTTCACTAATCACTACATATTTAAGTAAAGTTATTTCAACCAAAGCAAAAATAAAATACAAACATCGCTGATTTTTGTAAATTTTATTCAGGATGCAAATATATAGAGCAGAAGAATTATCGCAACCAACTTACATTATAGCAACCAACTCAGTCCTGTACATTAAATTATATCGAATTTTTTCCATGTTAAACTTTTAATGCTTGGAAATAAAATGCAATAGTAAATATCTAGATTCAGATAACATGTATTTCAAGAGTTAGAAACAATGACTTACATCCTCATAGAATGTAAATGACTAAACATAGCCTAATGATAAATTTTGTGAAATAAACTGTGCTCACATAATGGTTAACATGTCTGTCCAAACTACATTCAAGATTAAAGAACCATGGAGTAATGATCAGTGATCTAGAACGTGTTTCTCCGCCTAGTCTTACAAGTTACAAAAATGTCTACAAAAATAGACAAAAGGGCCGGGGATAAGGGGGGCCCGTCGTGGCCGTGCCCCGCTTGCTCCTATCCTAAAAACGCCCCTGATGTTGTCCCTCCTGTTCTCAAGAACTGTGCTTCTGTGCTGACACCCTGCCTAGGCAAACTCTTTTGTCTTTGTCTTTTATCTGGTAATTTTCCTTCCTGCTGGAAGTTCGCTTTTATTCAGCCTGTCCCCAAAGAAGGGTGGCAGCTCTCAATCCTCCAACTATCGTCCAATTGCTTTGATTTCTTGCCTTTCTAAAGTTTTTGAATCTATCCTTAATAGGAAGATTCTTAAGATTCTCTTCTCACAAACTTCTTTCAGATCGTCAGTATGATTTCCTCAAGGGACGCTCTACTGGTGATCTTCTTGCAGAGATAGCCTTGTGGCTTTCAATGCCTCAAAAACCGAGTTTCTCCATCTGTCTACCCGCCACAATCTTCCACACGACTATCCCCCTACCTTCAACAATACACAATCCTTCCTCTTCTCTTAACATTCTTGGCGTTTCCTTTTCTAGTGATCTTTCCTGGAAAGATCACATATACTCTCTTTTCAAAACAGCTTCTAAGAGGTTAGGTGTGTTTTACTGGTTCCGCAGTTTCTTCACCTCCACTCAGTTGCTGTCTATGTACAGGGGTCTTATCCGCCCGTTTGGAGCACCCTTCTCATGTGTCAGGTGGCTCAACCCACACAATTCTATTTGACCGAGCGGAATCAAAGGCTTTTCGTCCCATCAGTTCCCTGCCCCTTACTGATTGTCTTCAATCCCTCTCTTTTCGCTGCAGTGTTGCCTCATTCTCTTTACTATCGCTATAATAATGGACAAATACTCTTCTGAACTCTCTAACTGCATGCCTCCTCCTTTAAGGAGAGCGCGTAGTACCAGACTTTCGACACATTCTCATTCCTTTTCTGTCCAACTCTCTCACGCCAAAGTTAATCGGTATTTTCAATTTTTCATCTACTCAGCCTGTCAACTCTGGAACAATCTTCCTTAATCCATCTTTTCCCCTGTCCATAACCTCCAATCTTTCAAACTCAGAATGTCCAGGTATCTCGAAAACCCTGAACCTTGATTTTGGCTCTCTTCTTCTATAGGAGGGGCGTTTTTGCGGGCATTTATCCTTGGCCCTTCCTTCCTGCATAAAAAAATATTAGTTTTGAGTAATTACATGAACTTGATATGTTTACGAAATGAATTTCGGATTTCTACTTTCTCTGTAAGGCTGAAGCCTACATACTGTACAGTTCTTTTTGAAAAAAAAACTTTTGCACGAGTTATGACGGTCCGTTCCTTATGAAGATCGTTTCCATTTCAGTTTTGGTCCAAGAATGAATCCGAAAGTGGGAATTTCAAGAGTAGGAAATTCTGAAATCGCTCCAGTCCTATATATATTGCCGTCGTATATAGAATTTCCTACTTTGTTAGATTTTTCATAGAAAATACCCATCAGGCATGCAGTTGCGTCAAAGCCATTTTTTATACTCTTTCCCAAATATGGAATTCCTACGTTGACTATTCTGAATTGCGGACCGTGGATGGGGATGGAATGACTGAGTGGGTTATCGTTACGACATCTATACCTCGTATTAAATTCACCCCCGAAGGTCGTTCAAATCGTGTAACATTTGCCTGAAGATTTCTTCCCACTTTACGCCATTCCCATTTGCTGTCCAAAAGTAGGATACTAGAAGTGGGAATTCTAGATTTATAAAAGGGGTAGGATATAAAAAAAAGGACCATGACGCAAATGCATGCCCAAAGGGTATTTTTTATGAAAAATAACTAAAAGCGGGAATTCCTACAATGAGAATGGGAATGGATCATTTGAGGATATTACCTTCGAGAGTCCTGCTTTGGAGTTTTTTATTCTTGGATCAGAAGTGAAATGGGAATGAGGGCTAAGATTGGGAAGAGACGGGTTTCATCTAATTTGTCAGCCTTATCTTACTTTGGCCAGCGGCTGTGGCTTTGTAGGTAACAGCCTCCATATAAGCGAATTGACGATACAGGTCGAGGGTTCGACTCCCGTTAGTGCTGGTAATAATAATGTCAGAGTTAAAGCAATGGGTTGCATTAGTTTGGCCTGGGTGATGTGCCAGTTTCTGGACCTCTTCACTAACTATTATTAACCTTCCTGTGAGCAACACTTGTTGGCGTGAGTGTACACATTTTTTTTTATTACAACAACCAAATTCATGGTAACTATTTACTAAGTAATCAAAATGGTTAAGTGCATTAACCATACTAATTTATTGGGTAATAAACTTCAATGGTTAGCGCAAATTATAGCATAACTGGATTAACGATTCAGATTAGGCAGCCAATGTAAGTTAACCAATAATTATTACGAACCTATACAGTATACTTCATACGAAATTTAATCCATCTTTCATCACTGCTATTCATGGGAATTAGTCCTATGAACGTCCATTCTTCCTTTTCCACAAAACAAAAATAAAGATCAAATTTTATTTGGATCACTTTAACATATTGCTTCCCAGGAACCTCTCTTTAACATATTGATTCCCAGTGTATATCGCTTTAGCATATTGCTTCCCAGTGTTAATCACTTTAACATATTGCTACCCAATATTTAGGATAAGGTGTTATATAGTTATATAGCTATTTGTGGATCACCTGAAGATCCATCACCCCAGCCTTTTTAGTTAGCTTTATAAGGCTAACTAACGAAAATATCACGACGTAACCTAACCAATCGTCAAGGGCGTACAGTTGACCTAACGATTGGTTAGGTTAGGTCGTGATATTTTCGTTAGTTAGCCTTATAAAGCTAACTAAAAAAGGCTGGGGTGACGGATCCTCAGGTGATCCCAATTTGCATATACACTGTGACTGTACATAAACTTAATTATTACTGTATTATGATGCATTTTCTCAAATAACAAAGCCTTACAACTCACATAAAAATGCACAATTCCACGTCTTGCCAGGCAAACAATTTTAAGTCTGACGTCTCTCTTTGAAACATGTTATGATGTAAATCTTACGATTTATTTATAATGTTATAAGGTCATTTGGATATTTACTATACGTAAAGATAATGGATCACTTTAACATATTGCTTCCCAGGAACCTCTCTTTAACATATTGCTTCCCAGGAACCTCTCTAACATATTGCTTCCCAGTGTATATCATTTAAACATATTGCTTCCCAGGAGGGATCACTTAAACATATTGCTTCCCGAATGCTTTGGGAAGCAATATCTTAAAGTGATCCTTTTATTTTGTACAGAACTGTTAACTTCCCAAAACCACGTCGTATTCCTTCCTCTACAGAACGAACTCATTGATTGAAACTTTCTCCAAATAACACACCCTTACAAATTAAGTTACGTTAAGTTGAACCAACATCCGATCAAAAGGATAGAGCTCCTAAAATGTAAAATAAACTCTTCCTCTTTTTCATTTATCTAAATATTATGATGGATGAAATGGTTACATTTACATCAGCTTACCTTCCATATACTCCCAGAGTAAGAATCCGTTAGGTTTACATCGGCATTTGGTATGTATAACATCTGTCAGGCCAAAAAGTGACCCGTAATGCGTAAATACTTTCACCCTACAACGTTGATAGGTTGTCTTCCATTGTTTCAATGCAAATACTTCGATAAAATAACGGTTTATACCTTAAACCAAGGAAATCTTTTCGAGTTTCGAGGTAAAATTATAAGGATCACCTGAAGATCAGGGCCCCCAGCCTTCTTTAGTTAGCTTTTTATGGCTAACGAAAATATTACGACCTAACCTAACCAATCGTCAAGGGCGTACAGTTGACCTAACGATTGGTTAGGTTAGGTCATGATATTTTAGTTAGTTAGCCTTATAAGGCTAACTAGAGAAGGCTTGGGGCCCCTGATCTTCAGGTGATCCAATTATAATCTACTGCACGTCCACTGCTAACATTAAACATTCTACTGACAACATTCAGGACTTTAAGCCTACATTGTTTCCTAGACTGAAGGTATAACAATTCTAATCATACACTAATTTCAACATATACACTCATGTTTTGTTTACAAATGAAATATGATCATCATAATTTTCCTTCAGACTTGTCAACACAAATTTTTAATATTGTTTTATTAGTAAATTTTGCATATTGAAGAAATTTAGTAAATAGTTTAGAGAACTAATGTTAAAATATCGAAATAAAACTATACAATACTCAAATTTTTATGTAAATTTTAATTTTCACTTTTTAATATTAATCTTAAAATGTTTAATTGGTTGTTCCGTTGAACGTCCTTCGTTCATTGGAGGGCGCTGAGACGGGCGGTAACGCCAAAAAATGGGAAAAATAAGTCCCCTTTAAAATGGGGACAAGGTCAGGCCAAATACATTACGTGCAGTGAGCTTGTCGCTGCACATACTCCCTATTTCTGAAACTGGCTTGGAAAAGTCGTTGTCTCAGTTCATAAAATAGTTCTGAAGCGAATAGTAGCTGAATATAACGTTTTTAACGAATTTGAATATGACACAGATTTGGGTTTAATTGGAAACCTTTGACACGATACATTATTTATTAACCTTCGAACTCATTTAACTCTGGCTTTTATTGTATTCCTAACACTACCCAAAGATTATTTATAACAAGACCCGAAACTTCGCCCATTTTTTAGTTTCCTTTTTTTTCTCTTCTGCCATCTAGTGTTTGGGACAAGTAAATTACCCACAAAAAGTTGACAAATTCTGTTTTCATTATTATTATTATTATTATTATATTATTATTAAACCGAACTGAATTGAATAACGTTTATTGATAAAATAAATACAACTTTCCAGTTTTTGCTTTAACATAAATTTTGAAATTGGACTATTTATTTTATTTAATTTGGCCCTTAAGCTTTTGACTTTATTGAGCTTTTAATTAAAAATAAAACATAGTTAGTATTATTAATAATATTGTATATAAATCATGAATAAGAATTATTAGCGTATATATACAATATACAAACACGGTTAGGTAGACCAGCCATGAGTGGATCCTAGGGTCTCTGTTGGTCTGAAACATTATAACATTAATCTTAAATGATTATTACAGATATAAAACAAACCCAAAGTCATTATTGAAGGTATGATACCAACACTATACAAAGAAATCAATATTAGACGAAAGAGATGAACAATAACAAGTAACGTACATTTAATCCTAAATTAGGAGTCATTCAAAAACCACGTGGTCCTTTTTCAGGTGGTTTTCATCCCCCCCCCCTTGTGGTCATTTGTGGCCAATGACTTAAACCCCCTCCAAAACCACGTGGTCTTCCGATGTCACCCTCACCCCTTCTTAATCTTACATAAAATGTAAGGTGCCATATTAGATTTATATTATTGAGAGGTAATGAGGTAAATGAACAATTAAAAGGCATATCTTCTAAATAAACTCTATTAATTGTTTGTTTCTTTAATTCAAAATAATATCTTGACTAAAAAATGTAATTTTGAATGTTCAAAAAATTATTTATTGGAGCAAACATATTGGATATATACTAACATAGTGGATGCATACATATTAATTGGAGCATAATATGATAATATTATGAACAGGATATTTTAATGCTTAGTATTGGCCACGTGGTTAAACGTCAAGACCCCCCCTCCCCCATGTGGCCCTTGGTGGTCAAATAAGGAACCCCTCCCCCCCCTTTAAGGACCACGTGGTTTTTGAATGGCCCCTTCCACACGAGAAATTAAGTATTAGAGTAATGTAAATTTTTCTAGATTTTTATTAGTGTTCCATTATTAATAGAGATTTGAACTTGGTTTTAAACGAATTTACATTCACAATATTTTTTATAATCAACATTTAAATCATTCTATAGCTTGAGTCCAATGAGAATGGCTAATTTCCGAGATGAAGACATTCTAAATTGAGGAATAACACGCTTTGATCTACTTCTGGTCTGATACGAGTAGATTTCTCGAGTTACAAAATATTTATTTACCCATTGTAAATTAATGATTTTGTTCTTACACTCGTAAATAAAAATAAAATGTGTCAATTTGATTACGTCTTTGAGCTTTAGTAGTTTTAGCTCTTTAAATAATACACTAGAATGATCATGCAAGTAAGCATCAGATAATAACCTTATTTCTCGTTTTTGGATGACAAAGATATTATTTAAAGAGTTGTTAGCGAAGTTTCCCCAAACAAAGGTGCAGTACATTATACTCGTATAAGGAAGAACAACAGTATGGTAGAGAGTTAATAAAACCTGTTCAGAGACTACATTTCTAAGTTTAAACATTATAGCAAAGCTCCTCGAAATCTTTTTTGAGATATAATTTATATGATCACTCCACTGCAAATTCTTGTCTGGCATTTGTTACAGTACACTCCTTTACAGCCATTTCATCAACATTTAGTTCAACAAAATACACACTTCGTTTGTTAGTCATAATCATGAAATTTGTTTTACTGGTACTTAGGAAGAGTTTATTGGTGATCAACCAGTTCATTACATTGATAAATTCTGAAACAAATATATTCTTAGCTGAATTAACATCTTTGCAAGAAAATGACATAGTTGTATCATCTGCAAACATTATGAAGTATATCAGATAAGCGTAGAAGGTCAATTATATACAGTATAATAAAAATAACAGTGTACCCCAAGACTGAGCCCTGTGGTACACTATTTACTGATACAAAATGATATCTACTTACAAATAACTTTTAAACCAATCAACTTCAATTTTTTAAGTAGAATATTATGATCTATTACATCAAACGCCTTACCCAAATCCATGAATATTGATATCATTATTTCTTTGTTCTCTTTAGCTATATTTGCATTTTAAGTAAGATTTAAAATAGCCATTTCCGTTGTTTTATTATTACGGAAGCCATATTGATTTAGAGATAATAAATTGTAGGATTCTAAATATCGCTGCATTCTACTTTTTACAATTTTTTAAAAAACTTTGTGAACACAGATAATGAACACACCGGCCTGTAATTAGTTGCTAATGCAGAATCACCACCCCCTTAAAAAAATGGTGTTACACAATCAATTTTTAGCATTGACAGGAATATTCCTTTGGAAATACTTTGATTGGTAATTTTAGCCAAAGTTACAGATATCGTATCTTTAACAAACTTCAATATAGGTACAGAAATGTTATGCATATTTTTTTATGTATTTTTGAATTTACCAATAATATTCCTGACCTCAGTAGAGGTAGCATGAACAAAAGAAAAAAAAATAATGGGCTGGGTGGCGTATATTCTAACGGTGAGTGACCCGTATTTAGTCACCTTTAGCGAAGCTCATCAGCTATTGAAGTAAAATGGTTGTTTAAAGTCTGCAATAGAAGTATCATCAGTAATTTCTTTATTACCAACATTTAGTTTCTCTACTGAATTTTTCTTAATTTGGTTTCCAAGAAGACTGTTTAAGGTTGTCCATGCTTTGTAACTGTAATTGTTTTGTAATATAGTTTAATATTTAATGAAATAATGGATCACTTAATAAATTTAACAGAGGTTGAATATTTTTGGAGACTAATGTGATATTCAGAGTTTGTTAATATATTTCTAAATCATGGAGTATGCCCGTGTGCAAAGCTTAATTCTCACTCCATACGCTAGGTGGCGAGTATCTAATATTCATTTGGCGGGATATCTTGATAAATAATTAAAAATAGTCTGTTTGCAAGTTATTTTAAATTTTCTGTACGTTTCATACTATTTCAGTTGCCGAAAAATTACTAATTGGTAATAGTTTTCCTTTGGATTTTTTCTTTTTGACGACAGTGATAAAAGTTCAAAAACAAAACCGAATCTTTACTGATGAGTAATTTTTTATGCTTTTTAAATATTTTGTAGATTTCTGGGCTAATTTGTTTCGTTTGAAAAACAGTTTTACACTTTTACACCAATACTAAAATAAAAGTGTGCAGTTATATTTGAAGCTCATTGTACACGGTACGGATTCATTTAATAACAGCTAAACTAACAGTTGAATTCTGTCTAAACCAATACTTGAATAACGTCTGCATTCATATTTCAGTTTAAACAATCTTAAGCACGTTTTTGAGTATTCCCTTTGGCAAATGGTGAAGCTGATTTCGTGGTGAGAAAGTAGTTTCCTTCCAAACTGCAAGGAATAATTTTATTAATTAAACTACATACCTAAATGTATACTTATTTTGGATCAAGTAAAGATAAGCACCCCCAGCCTTCTTTAATTAGCCTTATAAGGCTAACTAACGAAAATATCACGACCTAACCTAACCAATCGTCAAGGGCGTACAGTTGACTTAACGATTGGTTAGGTTAGGTCGTGATATTTTCGTTAGTTAGTCTTATAAGGCTAATTAAAGAAGGCTGGGGGTGCTTATCTTTACTTGATCCCTTATTTTATACATACATTCAGTGAATTCAAAATTTAATTTTATACCAACTTATTCATATTCCATTTAAAGAATAGACCCAATTTGAGTATACACTAAGCACAGGTGACAGCTAACATCTAGAACCCATATTCCCCGACAGGGAGTAGTAGTGGCAGTAGTGGCGGCTGTGGCAGTGGGGGTGGAGGAGGTCGTCAACTGCATGCAAGAGTGGAAAAAGAATCACAGAGCAGATGGCCTGCCCAACTCAAACCGCCAGGCCTGTGGCAGGACGCGAAAACGGGTCTTCTCAGCCTGGATCCAGTGATACAGGAGGGGAAAGGTTGAGCTGGGGACCCATCTTTCCCCTTTCTCGCCACGATGGGCACCAATAGCATCGGCTCGTGTCTAGGCTGTTTCTGCCTTCTCACCCAAGTTTGTTGGGACGGGAGATTTTTTATTGAATGCGTGTATAATATCAGTTAGGTTCACCTAACCTACCTAACCAATGGCAGTTTTACCATATGTTATGTTGAACCTTGGCATTATTATCGCACACCAGTCCAGTAGTAGAGCGCCGGGCTCTTAATCTGAAGATCCTGGATCGAGTCTCGCCCTGGACTTCAGGCCTCATCAGATGCTGTTCTGGATCTTATTTGATCGAGACGTTAGGAGAAAGAGATTAAACAATCCCAGCGAGTCTCTGGTTCAGTCCCGCCTCCTGGAGTCCTGGTTCCTGGGTTGGGTTGAGTTTGCCGTTTACTTCGTTACTGCTCGGGCTAAAGGTGACCCTTCAGGTACACTCATCCCACCATCGTGGGAAAATGAGCTTCCTGGCTGTCACCTTTTACCCACTTTCCATGTGACCAGAAACAGTATGTTGGGGTGAAGTCAACTTGGGAGGTGAAGTTGAACAAATGCATGTCTTCAGAAATAAATCAAAATAGCCCCACATTATTTTCAGGTATTAAAAAACTATAAAGATATCTTGACAGTAGAACCATTCTTTAAGCTAAAACCATTTGAAGCTATTTTACTCTTAAAAATAAAATACTTCTGTTCAACCTCACCTTCATGTCAACCTCATGTCAACATCGGGCAGGTTTTCTCCCATTTCCAAACAATGTGACCTCCTCATCTCTTTCAGTTTCTTAATTATTCCGTTCAAGCGTTGTACGTCCAGCTTCTGAATGACAAAAATCTGAAACTAACCTACTTTCTTTCTTGTTAATTTTGTTGGATCTCCGCCAACGTTTAGTTTGTAAAAAAAAAAAAAAAGTAGGTGAATAGAGGCGGACAGAAAAAGAACCAAATCTACAGAGAGAACAGGGTGTTTAGAAAATAATAAAGAACTTAAATCCTCCTTGCTCTTTACCTTCGGTCCACGTGGAAACCCATTTCAAGACATCCTTGGCCACAGTCTGGGCATTCTCCTGCTTCAAATTTCTCCCAGTCTTCGCAAGGCCAAGAAACAAATGTCAACTGTGTGCCATATTCTGTTCCTGCTAAAATACTTTCTACCCAGTACGAATGGGAGCGAAAATGACTGCAACCCGCTGAAAAAAAAAATTCTCTGAAGTGACTTAGTTTACAAAGGGTGTAATAGCTGCTGAATATTGGTAAATCCCCCTTAGAAGGGCAGCTCCACATTAAAAGACGCTAGTATAAACCATCGATCTTATATACTATTAAAGAATCTAAATAGTCTCTTAACTACCTTAAAAAACTAATTTTAGCTCTCGCACATCAAATTGTAGTTAGGGCCTAATTTGTTCATCTATGGCTCTTTGCTCTCCCATTATGACCTACCCAAATCAACCTTCATGAAACGCAGTTATATTTAATAACCCCCCAGCCTCCCTCTAAACTTGCAAGGAAAAGACAATATAGAACACCGATGCACTGTTCCTTGCGAACTGTTTCCGACAGGTCTGTGGCATTCGTCTCTTCGGTGCGCATTTTCAGTGACCAAAATGGCAAAGAAAGATGCGCAGTGTTGCATCTTGGGTTTTGCATTTTGGAGTTCTTAACTTCTCGGACTCATTTCTTTAAAAAAAGGTGGGTCCGCAATTTACTGTAGTTAATGCAACTTTTAATGTGATAAAATATGATCAAATATGACGTCACTAGTAAAAGAGTTTATATTTGCAATACAAAAACTTGTCCGTCTTGTCTAGTATGTACGTTCTATCATGTTGCCAGTGTAACAGTAAATAAGATAATAAATAAATATATTAAACCAACTTTCTGTAAAAATCATAAAATATTTATTGATCACCTATTTATTGTACGTCGTTTGACAAATTTTAATATGTCCACTGTAACGCATCTTGAAATAATGTATCCATGGCAAAAAACTTCCTTTAAAAACGCAAAAACGCGCCTCAGATGCAACATTTACTATGTGGTCCATGTCTTTCAATGTTAATTTTGCCACGAGTGTGTGTGTGTGTGTGTGTTCTTGTCTTTTCTCCGGAAACGTGACAATCATTAAAATACACGCACAGCACAGCCCATCGCGATATTAGCAGCGTCTCTGTGGTTTATATCTATAAATGTTATCTTATCATGAGAACTGGAGATATAATTAAGGTTAGGTTAAATTTATTAGGTTTTTTAAATTGGGTATATGACTCGAATTTGGAGGGTAGCCAAACGCGCGCGCGCGGCGTGTGTGTGAATCTCCTTCGAAATGGTAAAGTTCATATGAGTGAAGGGACCTACAGCTTTACACCGGTCGCTACATCACCTGAACGCAAAGTACGGTCCCCCCATCCAACTACTACTCAGACTCAATATTGATTAACATCGCTGACCTACTGGAAATGGTGTTGTGCCAACGGCCGTGACGTTGCTCTTGTCGCAATGTTTTATCCATTTACAACTTCCTTATAATTTGCATTGACACACACACACTAATAAATTTATATGCAATTATTTCGATTAATGCAATTATTTCGTTAATCCGTTAATCGTTAATTAACGAAGTTAACTTTTTCGTTAACGATTTAACTTTTAAGTTAACTTTGAAAATCATTATCGGACTAATTAACTTCCGTTAACTCAAGTCCGTTAACCCAAAACATTCATAAATAAACGTTTAAAAGTTTCTATTATTTTCAGTGCTGAGCAGGTGCGCAATTAATCCGCCACTGTTAATAGTGATGAACGAATTTCCATTTCCGCAGTGCAAAATCAGGCGATATATTTGTTTCCGTCGCCACAATTTGTGTCTTACCAAATATGGTAGTTATTTATGGCATTGGTTTGAGCAAAACATGGTCGACTGTAAAATCAGGCGGAAAGATTTGCCATTTGAGTTGAATGTTTCAACTTCTTTCAAGAAATATCACGAGCACTTTAAGGCACTTTCAATAATATATATGTAACAATTACAACAAATAACTACATTCGTTTCATTTGCAGTCTGTCTCTTGCGCAACATGTTTGTGCTAGTGAATATTTAAAAATAATCGTTGTCAAGTAAGTCATGTATATTTATAATATGTCTGTGAGTACCTTATTAGTAGTCTCCTTGATACATTTCAAGAACCATAAAACTGATCAGGTAAGATTTCAATTCTCATGTCACTTTGATGACATAAATTAAGTCAATTGATGTCTTACAATGGGAGCGTTTTCACCTTAACCCTTTATGTCCTGGCGGTACTTCTAGGTACCACATCTTTAAAATCTCCATAATTATTTTTCTACCCGGTTGATCCTGCCGGTACTTTCAAGTCCCAATGTGAATTAGTTTCTTTATGAGATAATAGATGGCGTTGAGAAGTAAATGTGAGCGTGTGGCGCCAGAGGCCATGAAGCAGCAGTCCAACGAAGTGGGCAGCAACAGTGGAGGCAGCAACAACGAGGAGGAGGAGGAGGAGGATGACTTCTTCAGTGCTGTCATCCAGACAAAAGAGAGCAGCAGAAGCCACAGGTCACTCAAGGGCAAGGCCCAGAACTTGGTCAAGACCTGGCTGGAGACCAACTCCAAGGACTTGCTGACAGATGCTGCCTTCTTGGGTGAGCAAGTGTTGGTGGACTTGTTCATCAAGTTCAACACAGCCATCCCCTCCAGTGCTGCAGTGGAGCGTTTGTTCTCTATGGGCAAGGGCATCCTGAGGGCCAAGAGATCATCCCTGTCTGATGAAAACTTTGATATGCTAATTTTCATGAAGGGCAACATGCATCTCATGGACAAAATGGAGAACGAGAAGAAGAGGGAAAATTAAATTATATATATATTGTGTTTTTCATTTTTTTTATAATAAAAGTTAACGTTAACGGTTTATCGGTAACTTCCGTTACATGTTTAACGAATTAACGGATTAACGGTTAACGAAGTTAACTTTTTGGTTAACGGTGCCCACCACTGTACATTTATAGAATACAGACACGTTATTATAATTTCTTAATCACATTTATGCATAAAATTCATCAATTAGAAAAATTTCGAAATGTGTAAAAAACAAATTAGTTTATATTAAAAGAAATAGAGAACGTAACTAATTATTAGAAAACGAACATTGTTCAAAATTGTAAGGGATACCAATATAAATAAAATATTTCACCCTACTTTTGACACTATTTCATTTGTTTCCATAAAAAAAATAATTTTGAAGGTTAAGTTAGGTTAATTTTATCGTGTAAATTGGAGAGTAAGATGTAGTGGGTTAAAATCCTAACTAAAAACATTTATTAAATCTTCGGTGCTACTATAGCGTGATTCCTACCGGTGACTTCGATACTATAGGGTGATTCCTACCCGTTTTGGTTCGAAACTACAGTACTGTAGAGTGTGATTCCTATCCAAGGTATAAATGAAAATATAATAAATATAAAATGCTATTTATTATTCAATTTTATTTATTTAAAAAATAGTTTCGGTGCTACTATAGTATGTGGTCTACCTACGATTGGTTAGGTTTAGTCACGATATTTTCGTTAAAACTAACGAAAATATCATGTCTAAACCTAACCAATCGTCAAGGGCGATGGACATTGGAATGTAAACAAGCAATTAGTAAACAAGGTAAGAAGCTATAATTAAAAGGTAGACCGCCGAATTGAGGTAGGAATCACGCTATAGTAGCACCAAATCTTCTCTTTGGATGGTAACGGATCATGAATTATACTTGGGAGCCTACTCTAAACTACAAATAAATGCATATTACGTTGAAGAGTGCCATATTGGCGTGGTTAATTTGGTTTGAGATTAATTTTGCTTGTAGTATTCGAGAGGTCTTCGGGATTTTTACTACATTTAGGGATTCAAAGTTATTTTAATTCATCGTGGCCTCGTGGGTAAGTGAACTTCCTCATTGATACTTTTCTTTATTATTTTTAATTACAAAGCGGGTAAAAAAATAGGCAGAAGTTATTTGACCGGGACCCAGCCGAATATTTAAAGGTTATTTGACCGGTACCCAGCCGAATAGTCACAGGTTATTTGACCGGGATTGTGTATGATTTTACCCTGATTTTAATATGCATTTTATGTTCATTATATTAGACAACCATGTAATGTTTTACGATTTTGCTGAATTGGTACACGATTTTACCAAGTAAATATATTATATATATATATATATATATATATGTATAGAAACGACGTAAGTATAGAGGAGTGTTTTGCACACGAGGAAGAGAAATAACGAACAAATGAAAAATGAGGTAACCGCCCGGGAATCGAACCCAGGATCTTCCGATTGCCGGTCAGATATGCTACCACTACACCACGGGCCTCGATCAGTCAGAAGTCGTAATTCTCCTACATAGGGCAGAAAACACTGCCTAGAGAGGGCACCCTCGCAAATCGTGAATATGTACATTTAACTGCAATGACCACGCAGTATATTAATGTATAGAAACGACGTAAGTATAGAGGAGTGTTCTGCACACGAGGAAGAGAAATAACGAACAAATGAAAAATGAGGTAACCGCCCGGGAATCGAACCCAGGATCTTCCGATTGCCGGTCAGATATGCTATCCACTATACCACGGGCCTCGATCAGTCAGAAGTCGTAATTCTCCTACATAGGGCAGAAAACAATGCCTAGAGAGGGCACCCTCGCAAATCGTGAATATGTACATTTAACTACAATGACCACGCAGTATCTTAATGTATAGAAACGACGTAAGTATAGAGGAGTGTTCTGCACACGAGGAAGAGAAATAACGAACAAATGAAAAATGAGGTAACCGCCCGGGAATCGAACCCAGGATCTTCCGATTGCCGGTCAGATATGCTATCCACTACACCACGGGCCTCGATCAGTCAGAAGCCGTAATTCTCCTACATAGGGCAGAAAACAATGCCTAGAGAGGGCACCCTCGCAAATCGTGAATATGTACATTTAACTGCAATGACCACGCAGTATATTAATGTATAGAAACGACGTAAGTATAGAGGAGTGTTCTGCACACGAGGAAGAGAAATAACGAACAAATGAAAAATGAGGTAACCGCCCGGGAATCGAACCCAGGATCTTCCAATTGCCGGTCAGATATGCTATCCACTATACCACGGGCCTCGATCAGTCAGAAGTCGTAATTCTCCTACATAGGGCAGAAAACAATGCCTAGAGAGGGCACCCTCGCAAATCGTGAATATGTACATTTAACTACAATGACCACGCAGTATCTTAATGTATAGAAACGACGTAAGTATAGAGGAGTGTTCTGCACACGAGGAAGAGAAATAACGAACAAATGAAAAATGAGGTAACCGCCCGGGAATCGAACCCAGGATCTTCCGATTGCCGGTCAGATATGCTATCCACTACACCACGGGCCTCGATCAGTCAGAAGCCGTAATTCTCCTACATAGGGCAGAAAACAATGCCTAGAGAGGGCACCCTCGCAAATCGTGAATATGTACATTTAACTGCAATGACCACGCAGTATATTAATGTATAGAAACGACGTAAGTATAGAGGAGTGTTCTGCACACGAGGAAGAGAAATAACGAACAAATGAAAAATGAGGTAACCGCCCGGGAATCGAACCCAGGATCTTCCGATTGCCGGTCAGATATGCTATCCACTACACCACGGGCCTCGATCAGTCAGAAGCCGTAATTCTCCTACATAGGGCAGAAAACAATGCCTAGAGAGGGCACCCTCGCAAATCGTGAATATGTACATTTGACTGCAATGACCACGCAGTATATTAATGTATAGAAACGACGTAAGTATAGAGGAGTGTTCTGCACACGAGGAAGAGAAATAACGAACAAATGAAAAATGAGGTAACCGCCCGGAATCGAACCCAGGATCTTCCGATTGCCGGTCAGATATGCTATCCACTACACCACGGGCCTCGATCAGTCAGAAGCCGTAATTCTCCTACATAGGGCAGAAAACAATGCCTAGAGAGGGCACCCTCGCAAATCGTGAATATGTACATTTAACTGCAATGACCACGCAGTATATTAATGTATAGAAACGACGTAAGTATAGAGGAGTGTTCTGCACACGAGGAAGAGAAATAACGAACAAATGAAAAATGAGGTAACCGCCCGGGAATCGAACCCAGGATCTTCCGATTGCCGGTCAGATATGCTATCCACTACACCACGGGCCTCGATCAGTCAGAAGCCGTAATTCTCCTACATAGGGCAGAAAACAATGCCTAGAGAGGGCACCCTCGCAAATCGTGAATATGTACATTTAACTGCAATGACCACGCAGTATATTAATGTATAGAAACGACGTAAGTATAGAGGAGTGTTCTGCACACGAGGAAGAGAAATAACGAACAAATGAAAAATGAGGTAACCGCCCGGGAATCGAACCCAGGATCTTCCGATTGCTGGTCAGATATGCTATCCACTACACCACGGGCCTCGATCAGTCAGAAGTCGTAATTCTCCTACATAGGGCAGAAAACAATGCCTAGAGAGGGCACCCTCGCAAATCGTGAATATGTACATTTAACTGCAATGACCACGCAGTATATTAATGTATAGAAACGACGTAAGTATAGAGGAGTGTTCTGCACACGAGGAAGAGAAATAACGAACAAATGAAAAATGAGGTAATTAATATACTGCGTGGTCATTGCAGTTAAATGTACATATTCACGATTTGCGAGGGTGCCCTCTCTAGGCATTGTTTTCTGCCCTATGTAGGAGAATTACGACTTCTGACTGATCGAGGCCCGTGGTGTAGTGGATAGCATATCTGACCGGCAATCGGAAGATCCTGGGTTCGATTCCCGGGCGGTTACCTCATTTTTCATTTGTTCGTCATTTCTCTTCCTCGTGTGCAGAACACTCCTCTATACTTACGTCGTTTCTATACATTAATATACTGCGTGGTCATTGCAGTTATATATATATATATATATATATATATATATATCTGTGTTATCTGTGTGTGTTTGTGCGTGTGCGTGTTAGAATAATACGTACCGGTATATGTCTTGTATGTATGTAGGCCTGTGTGTATGTGTGTCCATGTGTTTGTATGTACAATAAATCACTCATTACAGGTGAGCCTTGAGTGTGGGTCAAGTCAAGCCTGGGGTTAGGTCTTAACTTCAGTTACCTGATGTATTCTACTGACCTAACCTAGTTGGGTTAACACATTTCTTGTTTATTCTATAGACTGATATCAGTGTGAGCACTTCTTCCTCAGGAACCCCTACTTCAAGATTGATACTGTGCTGCATAACTCCACAGTGTTGTTCAAGGACTTCAGAACTTAAGTGTTACTGTGTTAAATTTGCGAAATTGTGCTTAAAGACATATTATGATTAGAGTAAACTGTGCAAGTTGTCTTTCAGTAAAGGTGACCTCTTTGCATCTATAGAAAAACTATACGCGCTTACAACATAGTATCGTATGTGATACCTTTACTTCATAATTAAGTATAAATTATTAATTAATTGAATTAAATATCTATACAAAATTGCCTCGGGATTGGCGACGTAGCCTAATGGGAATGAAATGATTGCCATACATACATAGAACCCGTATGTAGGCGTCGGGCCTACATAACCACGAAAACATTTATTATTTCACGTGATCAAAATTTTCCATTGCTAACTCATGTAAATTACAAGAGAGAAGGAGTCAACAACCTTTGCCAAATCAGCAATTTATACTAAAATACGAAGATATATTATAGCGGCGCTGGCTCGGAGCTCTTTATGTTACAGCGAACGCTTTAAAAAGGGAAGATGTGCTTTTGTCTTCCCTAAAGTTCTGAGTGAATTCCTTATAATATAAAACCTAATAACTATAAAAAGGATAGGCCTATTCCTTCAGGGGTTTAATTCGTGACTGCCTATATTAGTAACAAAGTGTCAACTCGCAGTGTAGGCTCCATCGTAACGGGCCTACATCGAAGAAGATCGTCACGCCCTACATTCAAGCAAACTAAGACCCAGCGAAAATAAGGTGGGAAAAATTTCTTTCGTTCACATATACTATAGGCAACTAAAATCCTGAGGCTAGAATTATCGAAAACAATTAAATATAAAGAGGTCCTTTGAAGACCTACATATACATAACTCTCTAACGAAAAAACATAGGGCTTTTGTCGGTAACTCTCCACTGAATTCTGCTGGAAATTTCCAACGGATGAGGGTATCAGGCAATCAACCCATAGCCCTATATAGTTTTTTCATAGCATCCTACCAGGATTTGGAGGCTAGGATAAATGAGTATAATCAAATAAACCATGTTCAGACCTGGAAGAGATTTCAGGACCACTGCTACATTCCTCAAGAAGAAGCAGGCCATGTCATCGACCCAAATCTGATCTATGTTGAGGGGCAGTTCTGCTGTGTGCAGGGTGGAAGGAAGCACCATTCACTTTCTGGAAGGGCCCGCCCAAACCAGAGTACCTACAGACAAGACTGTCCATTCAACATAAAGCTGAGGGCAACTGCTGATGGTGATCATCTGCAGGTTGTAAGTGTCAATGAGGAGCACAACTATGAAATTAGTGAGCTGCATTTAATCACTACCTCACTCAACGTCGTCTGGATGCCCCCACTAAACAGCATGTGATGGAGATGCTCAAAGTGGAAGCTAATCACAAGCTAATTCAACGACAGCTTACTGACCAATCTGGCAAGCGTGTCATCATGCGTGATATCCACAACATAGGTGCTGAAGTTCGGAAGCCAGGCTACCTACACCAGTTGCTACTACCACTGACATGCTTGCAACATTGGAGCTGATTAATCTTGCAGACCACCTGAAATCATTCAAAGACTTGATGTCCCACTTTGTAGTTGATGGCAATGAGCTCCAGGGTATATTCATCTAGGACAAGCAGATGCAGCAAGTCTTCTCCAAGTACCCTGAGCTCGTGCTTGTTGATGCTACCCATGAAGTCAACAGCTGAGGATGCCTCTGTACCTCTTCACTGTTGTGGATGGCAATGGGGAAAGTGAGGCAGTTGCTGCCTTCCTTGTTGTCCAGGAGGAGAAGGAGACCATCCGTAAAGTGGTGAAGCTCTTCAAAGACCATAACCCCACCAAAGGCAAGGGATCTACAGTGTCTGCAGTGGTTTGTCAGTGCCAGCGTTGCCAATGATGCTGTGAAGAAGGGAGTCACCATCACTGAAGATCAAGCGGAGCAAGATCCAGCAGTAGTCCCATCATCAGCACTTGACCAGGAATTCAACACCAAGAAGATTCGGCGCTACTTTGATGATGATGCCTTCAAGGCATTGATACACGTGGTCCAGTAAAAAGGAGTTGAATAAGACTTATGAGTGTGGAGTATGTATGACGGAGTATGAGAATCAGCCATCAGTCCAGTGTGATTCATGTTTGGTCTGGATTCATTTCGTTTGCGTGGGGAGGAAACAACTACCCAAAACCAGAAACTGGTTTTGCCAAGTGTGTCAGGGAAGTAGGGTAAATGCAATACTTACGAACAATGAACTTTCAGGTATTGTTTTTTAACAAATAAAACTTCATAAATTTTTATCGTGATCGTATTTTACCTTATATCCTTATTTTGGCACGTATTGCCGGTATTTGTATTTGGTCGATTTATTGTACATCATTGTTACTTTGCTAAAATTGTGAAACTGAACCGTCATGAATATTGAACATTCAGGTATTGTTTTTATAACAAATAAAACTTCATCGATTTTTAATGTAATCTTATTTTACCTTTTATATCCTTGCTTTGGCATCTATTATTAAGGTTTTGTATTAAAATCAGGATAATTTAGTGAGGTTCTGTCGCTATTCGACCAATAACGCAGCCCGGTTAAATAGCCCGTGGTTATATGACCAGGACCCGGCCGAATAGCCAGTGGTTATTTGACCGGAAATCCCGGTCAAATAACCAGTCCGAAAAAATATTTAAAAACAATAAAAAGTGCGTTTTTAAATGTATACCGATCACCTCAGAAATAGTCCCAACATTTATTTTTCACCACTCATCCTTCTTATTTTGTCAAACTTTTTTTTCCGTTGGGCTCCTCCGTCCACAATCTTATATATATTTCCTGTCCTAGCTCTACAGTTCGGCCTATGGACCCTCCCAAAAGGAGGCACCTTTGCCACTTTGGCGTCGCTGATTGGGAGGTCCTTTGGTAGTATTTCTCCGATTTCCCATGCAACGATTACTGCTTCCGTGGCCGGGGCTCCTCTGAGTTCGCTTGAGCGCATCACAAAGATGATTCTCTCGGGCATGGAGGCGTACATTCCATATTCTATTTACCTTAAATTTACCTTAAAGCGTTTCTGCCTCAAGGGTGCGCTGCTCCCACGAAGTCCGCTCAGCGCCTCCTGAGGCGGGGCCACGACGGGGTCGCCACCCTTCTTTTCTCTTGCTCCTGCCATACGATTTGGTCCCCTATTGAATTTGTGGGGGCTGGTCTGGCAGAGGAATACCCTGGCACTGTGGGTTGGTCGGGTATGCTGGCTAAACATGTCCAAGTGTTTTTTAAAAGTATCTACTGGGACTGCACTCATATCTCTAAGGTACTGAGGGAAGGAGTTAAACAGGCGAGAACCCTGCCTAGAGATACTATTATACTGAAGGGTTTGAATTCTTCTCAGACTGTTTGGTGGGAGGTGATATTTTTTACACATTCTGCCAGTTCTTGTTAATGTGGGCACAATTGGTTCAGTATTGGGGGCAACTAAAAGCCCTTCTAGAATTTTCCAGGTGTAGATTAGGATGTATCTCTCAAACCTTCTCTCTGTGGAATAAAGGTTGAGGCCTCTGAGCCTATCCCAGTAGTTTAATTTGTTTTTACTTACCTGTTGCCCATCAGGTTGTTTAATATACGAGGTAAAGGTTCTTTGTAGGCCCTCAATTTTTTGCAATTCATTCTGTTTGTGGGGAAACCATAATTGAGAGTAGTAGTCAATGCGTGGAAGGACAAGTGATTTCCACAGGGTAAGCATGGTCATACTGTCCCTAGTTCTGAATGTCCTCAGTATATATCCTATTAGTTGTTTGCATGATGAGGTTACTTTGTCAATGTGCCTATTGAATGTTGCATCTTCAGATAATATAATCCCTAGATCCCTGACATGATCAGCTTGTACAATATCTTTTCCTGTGGGTCCAGTGTAGTTGAATTGTTCTTTCAGGTATTTATTTGGTCCATACTTAATTAGTCCAAATTTGTCTTCATTGAAGGCCATATTGTTTGCATCTGCCCATGCATATATAATTTGTAGATCTTTTTGTAGCTCTACACAGTCTTCTTTTTCTGTAATTGGTCTTAGTATTCTGGTATCATCTGCGAATGACAGGAGAGAGCTTCCTAGGTTACAGTTTATATTGTTTAGCATTATAATGAATAGAATTGGTCCTAGTACTGTGCCTTGCGGCACTCCACTAATCACTTCTTTTTCTATAGATCTTGCTCCATTTACAATTGTTATTTGTTTTCTGTCAGAGAGAAAGGCATGGATCCATTTTCCTATTTTTCCACAAATACCAAGTTCTTTTAGTTTATGGAATAATATACCATGGTCAACCTTGTCAAAAGCTTTTGCAAAGTCTAGATAGATGACATCAACATTGTGGTTTTCTCCCAAATATTGTAGGATTGTATTGCAATGGTCTATAAGTTCAGTAAGGCAGGATCTCTTGTGTCTGAAGCCATGTTGAAAGTCTTCTAAGAGATGTTCATTTTCTATAAAACTGACAATGTGCCTTTTCAGGATTCTCTCAAATATTTTAATAATATGGGACGTCAAAGATATGGGTCTATAGGTCTTGACTTCCTTTCTTTTGCCTCCTTTGTAGATTGGGGTAATATTTGCTTGTTTCATGATTGGTGGTATTCTACTGGTGTCTAGTGAGGATCTCCACAGGATTTTCAAAGGCAGAGCTAAAGTATGTTTGCATTCCTTAAGAATCTTGGCTCCAATTCCATCTGGACCAGGGGCTGAACTCCCCGGTAGCTCTGTTATTGCCTGTTGTATATCTCTAGTGGTTATTTGTATATCTTCCAATAATGGTCTGTCTTGGTCATTTTCTTCTCTATCAAAAAATGCTGTAGTTTTTATTTTCTTTGCTACTACAGGGGTACTCCAGCTTAAAGCATATTGAGATTGTAGAATGTTTGCCATTTCCTGTGTATTAGATGTGAGAGTTAGTCCATCTTTAGCAAGCAATGGGCCAATGCTCGTTTTGATAACTGCTTTGCGTTTAGCATAGCTAAAGAAGAATTTGCTATTTTTTATAGTGCCAATAGCTTTGTGTTCATTATCAATATTCTCTCTTATGGTTGACTCCTTTATTTTAAATTCTAACATCAGTATCTGATTCCGGATGTTACTATGTCTTGTATCACTTAATTGCTTTGTCAGTTGTTTAGATAGCTTTGTTCTCTTTATCATAAATGTCCTTCTGTATCTGTCCTCTTTTGTCCGGTGCTTCTTTGCACTATCGTTTTTCTTTGGTGTGTGTTTGTATAATGCTGACGATAGCAGGTATTGTATTCTACTCCAGCATTCTTCTGGCTCTAGGTTTTCTAATTCATCTTCCCAGTTTATTTCTCCCAGACAGTTATTTATTGATGTCCAGTCTGACTTGTGCAGGTTTAGGTCAGAGTATGGCAAGTTCGTTTGGCATGGGTCTTGCTTACATTTGTGGAGGGACAAGTTTGTGAATATGTGCATGACATTGTGGTCGGAGTGTATAGTTGGTGTTATAACAATGTGGTCAATTGTAGTTGCATTATTTGTCAGCACTAAATCTAGGATATTATTTTTTCTAGTTGGGCAGTGGACATGTACTAGGAGCAGTTTTTCCATAAACTCATTCAGGTGTTTTGATTTGGACCTTTTTGTCCCTGATTTCATACCACCATATTGATTCCAGGTGCAATTTGGGAGATTAAAGTCTCCTGTAATGATTAAGTCTCTTGTTGAGTCTACAATAGCTGGGCATTGCCTGATTTTTTCCAGGACTTCAGTGAGCTCTAGATGGGAGCTATCTGGGGGGCTATACAGTAGATATTCACTAGTATTATGTCTTCTTTATTTATACTGAGCATGATGATTAGGAGTTCACAGGCTCCATTTGAGTATGCCATGAGCAGTTCACTTTGAATGTTTTCAGGGATGTACATCAGGACACCACCATTTAGACGGTCTTCTCTGTCACATCTATGGGTGGTGTACCCTTTGATTGCAATTTCACTACTCATGATCATGGGGTTCAGGTGTGTTTCGGTGAGGGCTATAACTGTGCTAGTAGTGTTTTCCACTAGGCTCTTTAGGTAAGGTACTTTGGTATGGTTTGAGTTTGGGTAAAGGCCCTGGATGTTTAAGTAAATTATTGATACATTTGTGGAGCCATTTGTTTCATCTCCCACATATAGGGCATTTGTAGGGTTCCTGCTGGGGTTCTCGTTTGCTTTTGTATGAGGAGCCCAAGTGAGCTTTGAATGTCTTGTACTTGCTTTATGAGGTGGTAAAACCCCAATGGGATTTCATGGTTGCTTGCTGTACTATTTTCACCAGTGGGCTTACCTGGACCCGCTACATCAGCATAAGATCTGGGTGTAGGAATGGTATTTGGTCTTGGGTTTTCTTGCATCCCTTGGCCAAATAGTGCTGATGGATAGCAGGCTCACTATCCTGGTATTCTCTCCGTTGAGTTTGATGTGGTTGGAATCGGATTGTTCCTTTCAGGTGGGCCAGATTGCATTTCTCTTTAAAACAACTTCTTTCCCACCATGATCTCTGGCAAATTTGGGGATGAAAATAGGGACATCTTGCATTGGATCTACATCCAGAAATGCCATTCCCATCGTGTATAAATTTTTTGCAGAGTGGTGGGTGAGCAAATGGGCACTCTCTTCCCTTAAGTCCATATTTACACAAGCCCCTCCTGTAATACTTGCATACTGGCCTCTTGGTTTCACTTTTGGCTTTTGGCTATTCCTACTACTAATGCAAAAAAAAGCCTTGGTTTAACTACTTGTTCTAATGCTATCCGCAACAGAGAGGAAGCTATCAGAAGGTACCGTCGCCATCCAACTCCTCACTCTCACTTAGTTTATATTTTTGGCCAGAATCGTGCAAAATTTGTTCTTCGACTCGCCAAAAATTCCTTCATCCAACAAACATGTGAAAACCTATCCAATTCTAATTCTTCTCGCTCTTTCTGGTATAAAGCTAAGAACCTCTCCAACAATCTTACTTCTTCTTTCCCTCCTCTTTTCCATTCCGAGGGCTCAGTTGCCGTCTCTTCTCCTGATAAAGCTGAACTCTTCGCTCAAACTTTCGCCTCCAACTCAACCCTAGACGACTTCAGTGCTGTTCCTCCATCTCCTCCTCCCTCTGACTTTATTACGTCAGAAATTAGAATCTCTCCCAAAGATGTTTTTTCTGCCCTATCTGGACTCAATAGGAAGGTGTACGATCCTGATGGGGTCTCTCCAGTTGTTCTCAAGAACTGCGCTTCTGTGCTGACACCCTGTCTAGGCAAACTCTTTCATATGGTACTTTTCCTTCTGTTGGAAGTTCGCTTTTATTCAACCAGTCCCAAAGAAGGGTAACAGCTCTCAACCTTCCAACTATCGTCCAACTACGTTGATTTCTTGCTTTTCTAAACCTTTTGAGTCTATCCTTAATAGGAAGATTCTTAAACACCTTTCTTCTCACAATCTTCTTCCAGATCGTCAGTATGAGTTTCGCATGGAACGTTCTACTGGTGATCTTCTTGGATATCTCTCTGACTCTTGGTCATCTTCCTTTCGGGATTTCGGTGAAACCTTTGCTATTGCGCTGAACATAGCAAAAGCGTTTGATAGAGTCGGGCACAAATCCTTAATTTCCAAGCTGCCCTCCTTTGGCTTCTATCCTTCAATCTGTGCCTTCATCTCTAATTTCCTTTTGACTGATTTATAGCTGCGGTCGTAGGAGGCCACTATTCTTCTAAAGCTATTAATAGTGGTGTTCCTCAGGGCTCTGTCCTGTTACCCACTCTTTTCCTTTTATTTATCAACGATCTTTTAAGTCGCACTGTCCCATTCACTCCTCTTCCGATGATTCCACTCTTCACTTCACCCAATTCACAAAGCGTCCCTCTCAACAGTCACTCCATGATTCGCGTGGGACGGCTATGATGCACCTGACCTCTGATCTTTCTACTATCTTTGATTGGGGCAGAGAAAATCTTGTGGTTTTCAATGCCTCTAAAACTCAGTTCTTTCATCTGTCTACTCGTCACAATCTTCCACACGACTATCCCCTTACTTCAACAATACACAACTCACTCCTTCGTCTTCTCTTAACATTCTTTGCGTTTCCTTTTCTCGTGATCTTTCCTGGAAAGACCACATACTCTCTCTCTAAACAGCTTCTAAGAAAAAAAGTTGGGTGTGCTGTAACCACTCCGCAGTTTCTTCACCCCCACTCAGTTGCTGTCTCTGTACAGGGGTCTCGTCCCCGCCTGTCTGGAATATGATTCTCATGTGCAGGGTGGCTCAATCCACACAGCTTTGTAGTTGACCCTGTGGAATCAAAGGCTTTTCGTCTCATCATTTCCCTGCCTCTTACTGACTGTCTTCAGTCCCTCTCTCTTTGCCGCAACGTTGTCTCACTCTCTTTAGTATCGCTATTATAATGGACAATGCTCTGCTGAACTCTCTAACTGCATGCCTCCTTCTTCAAGGAGAGCACGTAGTACCAGACTTTCGACACATTCTCATTCTTTTTCTGTCATACTCGCTAGCGCAAGGGCTAATCGGTATTTTCAATCTTTCATCTACTCAATCGGTCAACTCTGGAACAATCTTCCTCAATTCAGGCATCTCGAAACCCTTGGAACTTGATTTTGGTTCTCTTCTTCCCCTATGACGGGGGTCGGGCGTTAGTGCGGCTATTCAACCTTTTCCCCTCTTTCCTGCATAAAAAAATTATTCAATCTGTAACTGTTGTTGTGAAAAGATAATTACCATATAGCGTCTCAAATTTACTTTTTCAGGTACGTTACTTTCCATGCTAAAATATTAGTTTTAGATCTGGTGGCATCATTTAGTACCAGGGTTGGGTCAATTAAGTTAATTAACTTTTTTGCTGATTAAACGAGTAAGTTAATTAATTTAACTTAACTAGTTAAAATTTTTAAAACGCTTAACAACTTAACTTAATTGAAATATCTCCAAATTAATTGATCAACTTCAATTAATTTTCAATTAATTTTCCTATAAAAATGCTGTTTTTATCTCTGAGTGAAATGTAAAAGGCTAAGAGATGAAAGGTTTGAGAACCTCATCTTCCGTAAAGTTAACAAGCACGTTTAATTTGCGAGTGAAATATATATTTTGTGTGTCTAATTTGACTATTATTGGTAAGGAATCTGGATTATGCTCAGTGTTAATAGTGTAGAATATAAAACAAAGTTTACGAAACAATTTGTTATTAAATTCATTTTGCCTTCATTTTTACATTGGAAAATTATTATATGCCTAAAAGTTGAGACAATTTGAGTTGAGACCATAAACAACTTTAATTTATTTATAAGAAACAGAAAAATAATAAAAGCTTATAGAAAAAATTATCCTTATGTCTTGCCCTGGATAATATACAAAAAAAAAACATATAACACTGGGCAACACGTATTTTATTGAATGATATCTGACACTTGATTCTAGGTAATTTGGGTGCGCTGAATACGAATTTCAACTCGGTTTGGCTCTATCAGGTCCTGATTCTTGTCGACAGCCTATGTGCCATTTTCCAGATTTTTCAAATTAGGACTAAAAAATTAAGTCATGTGTTAAATTTTTTTTTCAAGTTTCATGAATACAAGCAGTTCAAACTACAGTAAAATTACATTATAACGATAGAAATGACTTAAAATAAAAAAAAAACAGATATGAAGCTTTCACTGTGGCAAAAATTTTCTTTTGTAAGACTTTCTAGCGTATTTGCTTGTTGATGGCAGGTCTCTTTCAAGCACCAGCAGTAATCAGCCATCATGTGGGAATCCCAGCGGCCTTGGTACCGTTCCTCCATAATTTTGATATCTTGGTGGAATCTCTCCCCTTGTTCGTCACTTACATCACCTAAATTACTTGGAAATTGGTCAAGATGGCTATTCAAAAAATGCATTTTTATGCTCATATTGCAACCTAACTCTTTGTAGTCCCTTAAAAGTTTTTTTACGATTTCTTCGTAGTTATCTGCCCTATAATTGCCTAAAAAGTTTTCTATCAAGTCCACGAATGAGAACCAGCCATTTTTTTCGCGTTCATTCATGACATTAGGAAAATTGCTGTCTTTAATCATTGTTCTTATTTGTGGACCGTCGAAAATTCCCGCCTTGATTTTTTCATAACTTAAACTTGGAAATTTTGAAGTTATGTATTTGAAACACTCGCCGTTCGTATCTAAAGCTTTTACATATTGTTTAATGAGGCCTAGTTTTATATGCAGAGGAGGAAATATGATTTTATCTCTGCTCACTAAAGGTGGATTAATTACGTTTTTTTCTCCGACAGTAAGTGATGTTCGTGCTGGCCAGATTTGTTTGAAATAATGTTCTTCCTTGGCTCTGCTGTCCCATAAGCAAAGGAAGCAGGGATATTTAGTATACCCTCCTTGTTGTCCTAGCAGAAAATTAACCATTTTTAAGTCAACACATATGATCCACTCGTGCTCCCTATATTTGATAAGATTTAAAACCTTTTCTATATGTTCATACTTTTCTTTTAATTTTGTTGAGTGCCCAATCGGTATCGAGCCGTATAGATTGCCATTATGCAACAACACACACTTAAGACTTCTTTTCGAACTGTCTAAAAACAAGCGCCAATCATTTGCATCGTAAGACTCAACCCCCATCTTCTTTAACAAACCAACTATGTCGCAGCAATATACTAAACTATCCTCTGTTCTAAAATATTTAACAAGTTCTTCTTCTCTTTTTCTGTAAAATGAAATGTATGTGTTTGAAGTAAGCAAGTTTTTCTCTTTAAGTCTTGAAGCTAAAATTTCCGCAGCTTTTTTTGGCAAATTTAGATCCCTTACAAGATCATTCAACTCGGCCTGGTTAAACTTTTGCGGATCGTTTTGACTTTCAAATACGCTGGGGTCAAAATCGGTGTCTGACTCCTCAAAGTGCATAACAATATTTTCAGGAACATCTTCAACTAATTCTTGAGTTGGCAGACCCTTAAATTTTGGAATGGGGATCTCATTTGAATGTAGCACAGGTCGTATCGCGGTGTCGAAATTTGGGTACTCGATACAATGTTTATTTTTCTTAGTGAAGCCCGAAGTCTTGACAAAGCAAAGGTAGCAATCGGTCTCGTGGTTAGTAGGCTCTCGCCACACCTGATATGGAAAAAAAATTGTAAAGCGTTAACAAAAGCGACGAGAGACTTGTTTTTATGAATTTTATCAAAAGTTATCACCCAAACATTTAACATTTCTATGTGTTTCAACCTTATGCAATATTTGAGATTCTTATAAACATTTTCTGTAAATTTTTGTTTATGTACCTAAGTTACAATTACATTTAGGTAAGTTACAGTATACTAGTGATTAAATTACGTAGTTTTATGAAATCATAAACTTACCATCGGAACTCCAAAAGGTATTTTTGAATCCGAACCCTTCGTCCAATGTCGCAGTCTTTCAATGCATATAGTGCAGGCTTTATGTGGAGCCCACGATTTATCTTGGTCCCCCAGTTTTATGCCAAAATAAGCTAAGTAAGCTCTTTTTACGAAGTCAGTTATATTTGCTCGTTGATGTGGAAGTGTAAAATTTCCACATATATAACAGAAGGAATCAGGGTTGTTTTTGCATTTGAACTTTCTAGTGCTTGATGACATATTGCTTGATTGTTCTGCCAATTTGTAAAGGTATTTAAAGCCCTTAATTCATATAAATTTAAGAAAATCTGAAATATAAACACAAAAATTAGTTTAAATAGGTACTTATTATGAAATAGGTACTTACAATCTATGAA